>CAUYQG010299266.1:0-12731 GCA_963574415.1 Tarsius wallacei
CGCGCTACCACGCCCGGCTGATTTTTTGATTTATTGTAGAGATGAGGTCTCACTTGCCCAGGCGGGTCTCGAACCCGTGGGCTCAGGCAATCCACTCACCTCAGCCTCCCAAAGGCACGGGATTACAGGCTGAGCCACCGAGCCCGGCAATAAAATACTTTTTTAAAAGTGAATTTCATGAAAATAGAAAATAGATGGGTGATTAAAAGAGACTGTAAACAGGGAAGGTGAGAAGGAAGGAGTAAAGAAAGAATATAAATATATGTGTTACCACTGAACTCTACAATTAAAAATGGCAAATTATATATGTATATTTTACTTCACTAAAAAAGAAAAAAAGACACTTCAGAAAGCATAATATGCAAATATTCACTTAAGGGATGGTTCATTGGTAATGGATATAAGACCATATTCCAATAAACATGCTGATTCCTCGTTGTATTGATTTACTATAAGAGCTGATTAGATAATTGTGTGGGCGAGTTTTGTTTTGTTTAATGTCATAAGAGCCTTACAAAAAGCTTCCACTTAGACTAGGAAAATTAACAGCCCTGTAAATGTTAATGAACATTTCTACTCACTTTAGTGTGATCTTTGGTCTACAGTTTGGGAGAATTTATAAAAGTTTGTCCATTTGGAGAGTATTCATTAAGATAAATCTATATATTTCTACTTAAAGGAGCACAGAAATGCTGCACTTTATCACAACGCAAGGAAAGCAAATGAACTTGTGTAAACAACAGCTGCTGCTTCCCCCCTTAGCTATTGGAGAACTCTCTCAGGACACCTTAAGCATCCTGGCAACCTCATATAGAACTATGTGGGGGTGCCAGAGTCAGCCAATATCATAAATATTCATAATTCTTTTCTTACATATTTTAAATAAAAATTAAAGTGTACCACAGTGGACTACTTTGCATCACCCTGGGTGTGTCCACCCTAACTTTGAGATACTGGCTGAGGATAGTGCATTGGAATTTACCAGAGATCCCTTAAAACACGCTTTCTTTCCTCTTTGTATAGTTCCGGGGTGGGAATTGAGACTTCATTTCTAACAAGTTTCCAGGTGCTATCCATGCTATTGATCCATTGGTCTCATCGTAAGTTGCAAGAACTTAGAATATAATTATTTACAAGTCGATTACAGATGACAAATATATTATGTAGGCCTCTCGTGAACAAATTCAAGTCTGAGAGCTGTTTACATAAACCTGAAAAAAAAAGAACCAAGAACAAGAAAAGAAACAACAAATAATTTTACCTTAACTGATATTTTCTTGTAATGTAGCTCCATTGTACCACTTCATAGACCTCTGAACATATTTTATGCAATGTTCTGACCAGAAGCAAGATTTCCCATGCTACCTAGATTTTCCTAAGGCTGTTAGTGAGTTCAACAGTAGTGGAGAACACAATGCTTTGACAGCTCTCTTGGTCACATAGTACTTGCTTTCTCATTTTTATCAGTGCAATGATAATAATCCTGATCCTGGCAGCGGTATTTAAAAGATTATATAAGATAATATGGTCAACTATACATAGTGTGAACTGTTCTGATCAATCCTTTAGAGGTTTAGTCATTGCTTCCTTCTGAACTCCACCTAGCTAAAAATAGTTTAACTGTCTCAGAAGCACTCTCTAATATTTTAGTGTAAATTTAGATAGGCATTGTGATGGAGAAGGGAAAATAGTGATTAATTTACAAGTGTTGCATGGAATAGTAAAAGCGAAACAGAAATTCACGATAAGCTTGCTTTTGTATGCATCTTCAAAGTTCATGACTACTCACTCTGAATTCAGTGTGCTTGCTAAAAAACAGCCAGCCTCATCAAAGAAACTCCTAATGCTTATACAAGAATACTAGTGGAGAAACCTGACAACAACAGAGCAATTTTATTTTAAAGGAATATGTGATTCTAGAGAAGAGTAAGAAATGGAATAAAAATGAATGCTTACTGGAGTGTTGAAATATATTGAGAACTTCTGACTGTTTCCTTTCACTCACCAAAAAAAAAAAAAATTCATAGTTTGAGGTCGTTATACAAAAATAGCTAAAATTTAAGCATTCAATCAACTGAGTGTTTTAATGACTCTGTAATCCCAGATTTCTTAAAGACAAAACTTTTCTTGTAAGTTTAATAAAATTCTAAACGGGTTATTTTAGCTTTTTTTATGGAAGAGAAAACTAGCCCACTTTCCAGCAAAGACCTGTTTCTAAAATAATTGTGTCCCATTTTCAGAAGAAATTTTAGAAACATATTCATCCCTGAGGTCTGTTTACATGTTACCGAACATATATACAAACATACACATATGAATGGCCCTTTTATGCAAAACAAAAACAAAAACCATATATACACTTTTTTTTTATATAAAACTACCTCCCAAATGCTTCCTTTTTTATGTTACTAAAGAAACACTTAGCTTTATTCCATGAATAAATATTAGTAGCACTGAAGATCCACCAGTGTGAAATCATAATGAAAGATTCTTTAAAAAATTCCTGCTGAAATAAAATTATGTCAAGTTTTAAGAACAAATATAAATAGAATGATAGGATTAATACAAAATAATCCCCCCGCCTATTATAATGTAGATGAAAAGCTACAGGTATTTCCTCTTTTCTGTTTACCATACAAGTGACAATTTACTGTCATTTTTTTAACTGTATTATTCTAGCATAGGAAAAAGGACAAATATTTGTTGAGCAACTAATACATGCAGGACACTGTGCACACACCTCAGATTAATATCTCACTTAGTGCTTTCAAAAAATGTAGAAATGGGAAACAGAATTTTTACCATTTTATGAAAAGAGGAGATTCAGAAAGATTAAGTAATCACATTAGCTTCAGAAAGCTAGCAGTTTACAGGTTAAGGACCGAATCTCAGAAATATCTCCCTGCAAAGTCCATGCTTTTTTACCAGTAAAACAAGATTGGAGATATTTGGTCCCTATAGAAAACACAAAAGCATGGGTTTGGGAACACACTGACTGTACATTTTGACCCCTCCTCCTTATTCTTCATGCATGCATGCACACACAAACTAAAAAGATCTGACATCAAAAAACAAAAATTGCTCGCAATAAGATAAAACATAAAACAATACGTGAAACTACCTACATACATTACAAAATTACAATCACATTTGAATTTTTGCTGCAACAGTAAAAACATTAAATCCTCATCATAAAACTAAAATAAAATACAAATATTATCTGAAGGGGAGATCTATGACTTACATATTAATGTGTTCTATTGGTCTCAATAATATATGCCTCTTACAATATGTGGTAGGTATTATACTACAGAGAGAAAAGGAATGAAGCTATGTGTGTCCCCAGTGCTATGCTGCTGGAGTTAGGATTAGCTAAATATCATTAATCCACTAAATAATTCATCCAAAATAAGTCTAAATTCAATAATTTTGCATCTCATTTTAAGAAATATATGGCAATCGCTCTTGCAAAATCTCAGTCTCTCAAAATAATATCCATACGTATGAATGGCTAGCAAATGCCAAAGTTCTTTTTGCCTCCCCAGGGGAGTTGAAACTTCTGCAAATTCATTTAAGATTTCTTCCAGCCCTCCATCCTTACACAGTACAAAACATTAAATCTATATAAGGGTCACATACAGTTGTCAAGGGTTCATAATGGATCTGTTATAAAAGGTTGTGAGGCTTTTAATGTGAAGACCAAACAAGAGCCAAAATTCAGTTTGTTTACTTGTTTCTTCCCCCCACCCCGCCCTCCCAATGTAGCTGGAAGACTGAGCAGCCCCTGAGGAGAGAGGGTTCTGGAAAGGCACTACTCTCCTGAAAGTTTAAAAGGAGGCCTAGCAGAGGAGGGCAAAGGGATCCTCAAAGCTCACCTAAGGGGCTGGGTCACTCAACGAGGTCTTGGTTGTTTAATGAAGCCTACATACTCCAAAGGAGCTCTTTTGTGTGCAGGTCATGATCAAGCTTTCTTAATCTACTCTCTTTTTTCAAGTGACAAGACAAAGCTTTTTAGAAACCACTTCTATCCTTTGGCTACAAAAGAAGTTCTGCTGTTAAATGAGGTGGAAAGGGAAGCAATAGTGTCCCTTCTGCACAGAACTCAGGTGTAGATTTCCCTACATATTTTTTATGTCTTTTCTCTTCTGTCCTTTTTCTTCTTGTGCCATTTATTTCACAAAGACATATCTTTTAAATAGGTAAATTCTGAAACAAAAAGAATTTTATTTTTTTTAATGTAGCTATTTATTATAGAGTTGTGAGGTACAAGTGAGGATTAGCTACGTAAGTAGGCTGCGTGCAGGTGAAGCTTCTAACTGGACCACACTCCCCCTGCAGTGGACAAGGTGCCCTTTGTGTTGTTACATATCCCCTCCCCTTCCTTCCTCCCTCCCTCCCCTAGCACTGCCCAGTGACTGTAGACCCCACCCTTATGCTAATGAAACTAGTGTTCAGAGCCCACTTATGAGCAAGAACATACTGTATTCAGTTCTTTGTTTCTGTGATAGTTCACTTACCATAATGGTCTCCAAATCCATCACAGGATTTTCTTGTTTTGTTTTCATTTTTAAAATGTGGGATACAGGCCAGGCTCGGTAGCTCACACCTATAATCCCTGAGAGGCCAAAGTGAAAGGACTGCATGAGCTCACAGGTTTGAGACCAGCCTGGGCAACTTGACAAGACCTCATTTCTACAATAAATCAAAACAAATTAGCCGGGCATTGGTAGCACATGCCTGTGGTTCCAGCTACTTGGAAGGCTGAGGTGGAAGGATCGCCTGAGCCCATCAGGTCAAGGTTGTGGTGACCGTGAGCGTGCCACTGCACTCCAGCCTGGGCGACAGAGTGAGACTCCGACTCAATAAAAAAATTAAAAAATAAATGTGGGGTACAATTCATGGTTAAGTATTCAAATGGTCATTATACAGGTACCCTTGTTGATGAGTTGTACCTTCCTCCCTCCCTTGGCAGTTTCCTACTACTGCCAATCCCTTTCTTATAGTATTATGATAATTGTGCAAGGTCTGCTTATGAGTGAGAACATGTGGAACTAGGCAGGATTTTCTTAAAAAATAAAAATAAAACTTGTCCCTTTGCAGCTCCTGCTATGTAGTTATGCCCACTGTCCCTGTCCTTGAGGCCTACCACCAACTTCCTGTTCGCAGGCATCCTATTCATGCCAAGTTGCGTCTTTATCTTTAGTGGCACTGACACTCACATGAAGGGATTTTTTTGCCCAAGCCCCTTAACGGCATTGTCTCTAAATATTTTCTCTACCTTTGAAGACCTTCTCTTTCTTCCACTTAAGTCGCCTACAACTATGGCCCTATTCTATCTACCCATAACTGCTCTGCCTGCAAAATCACTAAATCAAGGCCTCTGGTTTTTTACCATAATACTGTAAATTGCAGTCATTTCTAGACTAATTCCTAAACTACATTTATAAGAACATTTTAATATGGGAAACCTATGTATGTTTAAAAACCAGTGAAAGTATTCATTTACTTGAGACAGGCAAACTGTACAAGAGGAGAAAGATAAAAGTTGGTAGAGTAAGAGTACAGTCCATCAACACCTCTAACATCTCGCAGCCTTCAGACTTTCCCTTTCAACATTATTATCTCCACTTTAGATTCCATGAACCATAATTTTAATGCATTCTTTTCTATATGATAAAGTTGTTTTCTATATCATGAAGTCTTTATATCCATTTAGCAAAAACCTAGTTCTGGTTGAGTTCATCTGCTTTCTCTCTTTGTGTGTATGTTAAACATAAGATCATCCCATTCACCTGTGCTTTGGATCTTCTTTTCCTCATTAATGTATACTATTAACTAGATCCTCCCCCTTTTTGTATATTTAACCTCTCCCATTGACTTTTAAACATGCTCCATGTCTCTAATCCTAAAAAGAATGTTAAGCTCAAGTTGTCATTTCCTAACCACTTTCTTATATTTTTTCCTACTCTTCAAACTTCTAAAACTCTTGAAAAGTTTGTCTTTACCCACTGATTTTATTTTCTCAACTACCTTACTCTCTACTCACTCCAACATGACTTCTATCCACCACTCAACCAAATAGCCTATTCCAAGCTCACCAATGTTTCTATTTTGATAAACTCAATTAGCTTTTTAGTAGCATCTTAACATAACGTATGCACCTCTTTCAATGTATTTATATTTTTTCTTCCTGAGCTTGTGACTGTCTTTTCTCTTTGATTTCTTGAATCCTCCTCCTCTATCTTGGCTATTACTGGTGTATTCCTTCAGGTTGCTTATTAGATTGTTTTTTCTTCTCCTTCAACATCCTTTTCCTGTAGGCATTTTCATTCATGCACAAAATTATAATCACCCAATGGGTCTGTCTCCCAAATGTATACTATACTTCATCAATCATAAAATTCTTACTTTTCCACATTTTATCATCTTTGATACAAAACCAGGTCTTATAGTTGATGGCATGCCACAGTATTTTTCTCTTTTTTAGTGACATATAAAATAATAGTGTATTTTTAAATTGCAGGCTTCTTAGATTCAATGAAATAAAGTATTTTCAGTTCTGATTCTTCCTTGAAATACCAGACCTATGCATCTACTCACCATTTCCTTTTGAATACTTGAAACAGCAGCACTGCAATTACAATTTCAGGGACCAATGTTTGTATCAGTTCTAGGTGAAAGTCTTGAATTATACAACATGGTGATCTTGGCAAAAGTACTTCAAATTCAACACATTCAACAAATCCTTCCCTTTTTCCAATCTTCCAGCTCCTTTGAAATCTACTTTTCTTCCAGTATTCTCTCTCTCAATAAACCTTACCATTATCCATCCAGTATTGCACAATCCAGAAACCCAAATAGCAAATTTATATTTCCCTTTCCATAAAACACAGTTATCAAATCCAGGTGGCTTTCCAGATCTGTCTATTTCTTTGTATTTCCTTCTATACTTCCCTGATCCAGTGACCATCACCTTCTCCAAACCCCCACAATAGGATTCTAGCTGCTCTGATGACATGAATTCTTGCCCTTTTTCCCATCTGCTTTCTATCTGGTAGCATTATTTCTTCAAATTCTGACAATGCTGCATCCATGTTTAAATCTCCTTGGTGTGTGCCTTTTGGTGTATTACTGGGTGTCCTTCCAGATAGTGTCTTTTGAGAGGTTCCACACCTACTGGCCTTTCCCATCACTCAAGTTAATGTTCATATTATAACTTCCTCATTCTTTAGATTACACTGCTGCAGCTTTCTTTCAGTTCCCTAAGCACACCAAGCTCCTTCTTGTCACACATCTACTTCTCTTTACCTGGAATGTTCAATATTATTCTCCCACCTTACCAACTTAATCCTCCTCAGCATTCAGATCTCTGCCACAGTATTGCTCTTTCTGGGAGTCCGTAAGCTGACTTAGATCCATACCTTTATCACATACTTGCCTTTTTATACTTTAAATTTTATATTTTATTACGTGACTTATTTTTATGACTATATGATGATTTTCTTAAAGTTTGTTAAATTCCAAGCTCATTAAGGGTAGGAAAAAATGATGGTTTTCACGTTATTGTATTCCCAGTTTTTAGCAGAGTTCTTGGCATACTGTAGGCTTTCAGAAATACTTTTTAAATGCATATTTGTCAAAACAGGAAGGAAGCAGAGTGTATTCAAAACCCACTCATTTCTACCAACCACATAATCCTAGGATATTTTTATTTCAATATTGTTTGTTGTATTTGTTGAGTGAATTTCAGGCTTTCAGGTCTATATTATTCTCCCTAAAATTAATGTGCTTATCCACCTTTATATTTTTGCTTTTATTTCTGTGTCAGTGGTGCTTGTTTTTTTTAAAGTTTTTGTTTCTGCATGATTACTAAATTATTTTTCATCTGTTATGGCTGTCATTCATTTCTCATAATGTGTGGGGTTTTTTTCTTTTTGAATGAATATTTTGCCTCTAATTCTATAATAGCAAAGGTGATCATCTTTGTCTGGAATTTAATATTTTGGTGGTGACTGGTCAGTTGCTCTTCTCCTCTATACCCCTAGGTCTTTATTTCAATTAGTATAATTTGCTCATTAACTTAGCACATCTATTATGTTGCCAGCATTCAAATAACAGACAGAAAAATGTCTAATGTGGGTCAATTGGAGTAATTTTGCTAAATTAACATTGTAGCCTTTTATAAGAGTGTCTTAGTAGCTACTGTTATTAGAAAAAGGCACAAATTGAAATGAGGGCTTTATGCTTTGCATACTCTGAGTAGATTTTCAATTGACGAATCTGTGTAGATTGCAGCTAAATTTTGAAAGTATACCTTAGTCATGTATCTCTAGAGCCATTTACCAATTGTATGGCATTAAGGACCATGCCTACTTACCTAGCTCGATATATAATAGGACAAAGGAATTAGCTTATGACAACTTGAGAAATACTATCGATATTATTTTAACTGAATATCTTAAATGTCTTTTACACTTTTTAGGACAAAAGTATCTCTGAACAAAAGATCTCTATTCCACCTTTCAGGATTATAGTGATTCTATGTGATTCAGTCCCTACCCAAGGCATCTAGTATTTGTGTTGGCCAACAGTGTTGCCTTCACCAGTCAACTCATTGGTCAAGCTTTAACAACAGACATGAAAATAATCAATGAGGATTAACTACCACCTGTACTCTATCTAGCCCCTGCTCTACTCTCTTACTAATGTGTGACCATGAGCAAGTCACTTATTCTCTTATCCTTGGTTTTCTCAAATTTAAAAACCTATCTTAACTCACTTAGTCATTATGAATACTTAAGTAATTAATACAATATGATTGTATAAAATAAAAGATTTCACTTGTGACCAATACACATTTCTTGTGACCACTTGCCCACCTACTTGTATTCTCCCTCCTAGACATTGTTCCCCAATTAATTAGCCTTTCTTAAATCATACTTGGGTCATCTCACACACCAATACAAAGCTTACAATGATGCTTCATAAACTAGCAAATGAGTTAAAAATCCCACAACCTAACCAGGTCCCTACAACATGGCCCCATTTAAGCTATATTTCAAGGCATGACAAACATGTTGATGTTGATGCAATGGGTGGGAATAGTTATTAGTGCTAAGTGAGGAAGAACTTGAGAAAATTAATTTTACAATTGGTCATCTTCTTAATAACTATTTTTATGGCTTTTGCTCATCTTTTTGCTGACCACCTTCCCAAAAACCACCTGTAATTTGGACCTGAGAAGGTGTCCAGAGAATTTGGTGAGACATTATCAGAGAGCAGAATACAAAACATCTTATCTAAGAGTCTCCTCTTCCTACCACACAAAGCATACTTTTATCAAATAATCTTTTAAAATATTCCTGTAGAGCTTACTAAGCTAAGGCATATTTTGTGTTTGGCAACCAAGCAACCTTGGTTAATGACCAGAGGGAAGAGAGAAGATGAGCACCAAGACCTCCTTAGTCAATGGCTAAGGGAGAAACCCATGACACATAGAGACAGACAGTGCCTCAGTACAGATGCCTCAGAAAAGTGTTCGGAGTGCTTGCATAGAGACCAAAACCTAGGGAAGGAGCCCATGCTCCACCAGATAGAGACTTCTCAGTTTCAAATGGGAGAGTCTATACCTCTACCTGGACTGGGAAACACTTGCATACACCTGCAGCACAAAGAGGAAGTGATCACAAAGTTCACAGGTGGCAGTCATTAGTAGCGTTTTCATCACCTGATTCTCCTCTCAATGGTCAATTAACACACGTTGTCCTTTCACACAGACTATCAATCTTTCCCCGCCTAGAAATAAATAGGTCTTTATTCATGCATCCTCCCCAAAAACATTTTATTAAAGACCTGTTATGTGTCAAATGCTGTACTAGGTGCTGAAGATAGAGTTACAAGTAAGACATGTCCTTGAAAAGAAGATACATCCCACCTCACCATAAGAATGAAATACAACAATAACATATTTATAATGGGTTCTTTGCACCCAAAAACCCCCAAAATTTTCACATTAATTAGCAAAGTGGTTAAGTCAGTTTACATTTTTGCACTTGATTCTTTAATATAAAATGTCAAAGCTAAAAATAAATACGTGCATGACATGGAGAGACATGGGAGGTAGTTAGGTAGTTTTAAAAACAGGGGAGCAGGAACTAGGGACTTTCCATTAAACCATAAGGTATAGTGTATTATTCCATTTCTAAAACATTCTAGAAATGACAAAAATTATAGATATGAAAAACAAATTAGTTGTTCTCAAGGGTTAGAGATGGTGAGAAGCTGAGGGGAATGACTGTAAAGAAGCAGTGTGACAGAGGTCTTGTGGTAATGGAATAATCCCGTATCTTCATTGTGATGGTTTCACACAAACCTTCCAATGTGATAAAATGGCATCTCACTCATATGTGATAAAAGGTCATATTGTACCAGTGTCAAATTCCTGGGTTTAATATGTCCTCTAGTTATATAAGATGTAGTCATTGGGGAAATTGGATGAGGGGCATATGGAAACTATCTTTGCAACTTCCTGTGAGTTTATAATTTTAAAATTAAAAATGTTTTAAAAGGAAGCAAACATTGGGGACTTTCCACAAAACCATCATTTAAAATATTTGTATAGAAACCCAAATCAGCTTTTAATTGAAGCCAAAGGTGGCTCTTAGAGTGTGGTCTCTTCAACATTAGAAAGGGAAGTATATCTGCATCCATAAAGGACCACCTGGTTGGTTGGTGTCACATTCCTGTGACTTGACAATATGAGGCTAAAGCTAATGTTTAGAAGAGAAAGCAAAAAGCTAGAAGCCAGCTATATAACATCTATGTAAAGACTATGTTGCTTCTAATTTCTACACATAGTTCCTGATTATTACCTTAGGTAAAATGAGAAATATTTCAATTAAAAATTGAAAAACTTTTCCTCAGAAATTGCTAAAAGTGGTATCATTAGAGTCAGACAAATTAGAATTGACACAAGAAGCTTAAGATATGCAGCAATGGCTCATGCTAATGGACCAAAGTGCCTCTTGAGCCTTTCTTATTATCAATGTCTACGGTTATATTATTTCTGTTGAGGTAAAATTATCTACATAATGTCATTTCCTAGGTCTCTTGTGTATAAGGATAATGGAAAGTGCTTCTATACTTTGCAAATACATTATGTTCTGAAAGAATATTAACATTTTATCGTATATAAGTTCCTAATGGGAACATTTCTAAAACACTAAAATAATTACTCAAAATGGCTCTCTATTCATAATTGCAACAAATTTTACAAAATTACAGATTTTGTAAGATATTACAACATATATTACATTTTGCATTGTCAAGGCACTAGACATTCTGACTTAGTTTATTCATCAGATTTATGTATGCATTGTATATGTAGCTATGATTTAGAGACCAGGAGGGCATGATGATAAAATCAACCACTGATTGCAAAATATGATGCCTGCTATATTTCAACTTAAAATAATCATGTAACTAATTATGTCCTGTAGTTGCTAACACAGTTCTGGACTGACTACACAGTTCTGGACTAACTGCAGTGGCTTCAGGCACTGGTTGCATGGAACTCCATTTTTCCATGACTAGGGGTAGGGGGCATCTTCAGATCAGGCATTAGATTCTCATAAGGAGCATGCAACCTAGATACTTTGTATGTGCAGTCCACAATAAGGTCCACACTCCTATGAGAATCTAATGCCACAGCTGGTCTGACAGCAGACAGAGCTCAAATTGACCACTGCTTACCTCCTGCTGTGTGGCCCAGTTCCATACAGGCTATGGATCAGGGGTCCCTGAACTACAAGACTTGTTCTGTGGGTCCATTTTTATAAATCACCTAGCTCTCCAAACCCAACCTCTAATAGCTTCCATAAATGAAAATTCTGAACTAGAGAAACAAAATAAATATAATAACATCTCTACTACTATAAATATTTGGGTTATGTGGTGTGAGGAACCAGTAGGAGAGTAGTAGAAGGCTTTATTTTAACCCCAGAACCAAGCCACATCCTCCAACAGGTTGAAAACACCATGTATTTGTTTTTTGTTTTTTTTTTAAGTTAACACTATGCTTTCTCACCATGTCATCCTGGTGACCATTGCTCTAGTAGATTAGAAGTTCACGTATACTACATTTGGGTAAAAAATAAATAATAGAAGGACAAACATTGAATTTGTGATAAAGGTTTCCTTAAGAAGGGGAAAAATAGATTAGAAATGGAGATTTACAAAACAGCTTGGTATTGGTATAGGAACAGGCATATAGACCAATGGAACAGAACTGAGATTCCAGAAGCAAAACCTCAATTTCTCAACCAACTCATCTTCGACAAAGCCTGCACTATCTATCAATGGGGAGAGGAAAACCTATTCAGTAAGTGGTGCTGGGAAAGCTGGCTGACCACATGCAGAAGATTGAAACAGGACCCCTATCTATCCCCATACACAAAAATTAACTCTAAATGGATCAGAGACCTAAATGTAAAACTTCAAACCGTAAGAACCTTAGAATATGAAGGACATACCCTCATGGAAATTGGAACTGGCAGCCAATTCCTGAACAAGACCCAATACCCACAGGCCATAAGAGAGAAGATAGACAGGTTCAATCTCATTAAACTGACAAGCTTCTGTAAAGCCAAAGAAACCATCAAGAGAGCAGGGAGACAGCCTACAGACTGGGAAAAAGTATTTGCCAACTCCAGGTCTGACAAAGGCTTAACATC
>CAUYQG010299272.1:0-10275 GCA_963574415.1 Tarsius wallacei
GCAATTGAATGAGTTCATTTTACCTACAGTTGACTTACTGGTCATTTTCCTTGTTGTTCGAATTTGTACTTTCAGATACTTGTTGGCAAATTGACTTTTCCCGTACAGGGTTATCGCAATTTAGCCCTAGTGCAGGAACAACAACAAAAAAAGCACTTGTGTGTATTTAAATATGTAGTAGTAAATGTCAAACAGCTGAATGACATCATGAGGTAGGTTTATTTCGATACATTTGGGAAATTTTGATTTAAGTAAGGTATATAAAAAGCTACTCTGTCTTCTCATCCTAGTGACAAAATGACAAATTTTTAGTTTCTGGAGGGGCTTCCTAGGCTTTTTATAATTCCTGAGTATTTATAAGACACCTACTATCCCCTTGGGACTGCAAGGTGCAGCTCCTGACCATCCATTATGTCCTCATGCCAGCAAGGTGACAAGAGAGAGTAGGTGCTTGCTCACCAAGGCTTTTGTTTCAAATACAGTTCAAATTTTGTAGGGTCTTATGAAACTTCAGAAAAATACTGATATCGCATTCAGGTTAATAAGAAAGAAGCTTGTGGCTTTTCTCTCCATCATAAGCTTTTCTAAATGAAGAGATTTCTAACTTGGATGTAGCATATCCAGTCTTAAGAAGGGAAAGAGTAATAATCAAGTAAATTCTGTAGAAATCATTTATTTTACTATAGTACCATGCAAATGTCACATCAGTGCAAACAGAAAGTGTGAGCTATAAACACTCTCCAACATGGAATATGTTTTTGCCTAATTGACAGTATATACTCTACAAATCAAGCTTCTTAATTGATTTGCAAAAGATCAGGGTTATCAAAACAGATTTCATAGTCAACACCACACACATTTTTTGTATAGATTCTGGTGAACTGCTTGACATGAATGTGTGGTTCAATTTCTGTTTGCATGGGATCATTTAAGAAGCTGTGAGCCAAGTAATAAATGCTTGCATATTTTAGCAAAATGTGTGAAAATGAAGATCCCTAGAAATGCTCTTTACAATGTTTCATTTTCTTTCTTGTTCAGCTACAAGAGCCATTAGAAATATTCTCCTTTCAAAAGAAGATGCATATATTATAAATAAAATAGTTAACATTTATTGAAGATTTGAAACAGTAAAAAAATGTATTTCCAGAAAAACTTACATGATTAATTTCTTGCAAATCTTAGGAGGCTTTTGAAAGAGAGAAAAAAAAGCCTCAGAGACAGCCTTCTACTCATCGATGGTCAATTCCATTAATCTGACCAAAAGTAGAAAGTCTTATAATTTACAGTTTACTTTGGTGACTTATTCAATCGTTATGTGTCAAATATTGCTTATAATAGAAAAGTAACCCTCTTATTATTTAAGAAGACTCAAGCAGGGATTGGAAATGATGATACAGTCATCCCATAATAGCAGTTGCAATACTGAAGATGTCCTTATGTCCTTATACCCAATTCACTGAGAATGTAGTTGGCGTTAGAAACCTCCGCAAGTTAAAAAGCAGAAACAAACATTTCACATAGCTCCATACGTTAATGGCTCAGTGGTTTGTTGAAAAAGATACAGCTTAAAGCATCAGAGATTTTAAAATATGGGCTGGTTATAGCTAAAAAATTCAAAATTAAGTACACTTAACAGACTAATGCTACAGATTAGATTTTTCTTAAAAAAATAGGTTCTTATTTAAAGAGGATAGTTCTTGTTTCTCATATTCTCAGCTGAGGGTTCAAATTTCTTCCATTTTTGGTGCTTTTAGAAGGTGACTATTTTGATTTCGATCTCCAGGTGCTGGACATAACACTTCCCCTCTTATTTTCTCATCTTGCAAACTATATCAATGTGTTTTCTTTGGTGGAGATTTATTTTTCTTTTTAAATTAATTGTCAAGTGCAGGTGAGAGTAGGAAGAAATGAGCGTGCTTTTGTCTGATAAATTGGCATCTCCTTTCTGGAAAGAAGTTTGGCAACAGAAAAAAAAAAAAAAAGCCCTGAAAACTATATCCTTTGACCTAGTAATGACATTTCTAGAAATTTATCTGAAAGATGTAGTCAGGATATGAAGAAATATTTATTGCTGAGGTGTTTATCACAATTAAAACAAATTACACAAAATATGGAAATAATCCAAGAGTCAAGTAGTAAGTAATTGGCTGCATACATTATACTATATCCATATGATAGAATATGAAATAACCATGAATAATCATGTTATATAAACACACCTAATGATAGTAGAAAATGCAATGAAAGAAAATATTTTGTTAAATAAAAAAGTAGGTATTGCCGGGTGTTGTGGCTCACTCCTGTAATCCCAGCACTTTGAGAAGCAGAGGTGAGAGGATTGAGAAGCAGAGGCGAAAGGGTTCAAGACCAGCCTGGGCAACTTGGCGAGACTTCATCTCTACAATAAATCAAAAAATTAGCCGGGCATGGTGGCATGTGCTGGCTATTTGGAAGGCTGAGATGGAAAGATCATCTGGGCCCAGCAGGTTGAGGCTGCGGTGGCTGTGAATGTGCTGTTACATGTGCTTGGGTGACTGAGTAAGACTCTGACTCAAAAAAAAAAAGTAGGTATTAAACAGTGTGAACAGATTGATTCTAATTAGGTTTCTGAAAATTTTACATATATTTATAATGGGAGTATGTGCATGTGCTTAGAAGACTATACACCAAAATATCAACAGCTGCATCACTAGGCAGGGGGATGGTCGATGATTTTTTTCTTTACTTTTTCTGCTCTTCTGTATTTTTAGAGTTTCAAAATAAGTTCATTTTACCTTTGAAATTTGAAAATACCCCAATAAATTTTAAAAATACATTTATTAGATGCACAATAATAGGCATGCACTTAATGCCATTGAACCATACACTTAAAGTGATTAAAACGGTGTTATGTCTATTTCATCACAACTAAAAGATACATTTCTTAGAAAACCTAGGTGACCTTGGGTTTGGCAATGACTTTTCGGATACAATACTAAAAATACAGTTTATGAAAAAAAAAAGAAGTTGGACTTCATTAAAATTGGAAAACTTCTGCTCTGAGAAAGATACTATTGAGAGAATGAAAAGACAAGCAGCAGATTGGGAAAAAATATTTATGAAACACATATCTGATAAAGGACTGGTGTTCAAAATATACAAATAACTCTTAAAACTCCAGAATAGGAAAACAGAGAGCTCTGAACAAAGGATCTGAACATACACCTTAGCAAAGAAGATGAAAATAAGCATAAGAAAAGATGTTCCTTATTCTCTGTAATCAGAAAAATGCAAATTACAACAACAGTGAGACACTACACACCTATTAGAATGGCCGAAATTCAGAATACTGACAACACCAAATGCTGATCAGGATGTAGAGCAATAGAAACTCTCATTCATTGCCAGTGGGGGTGCAAAATTGTCCAGTCACTTTGGAAGACACTTTGACAGTTTCTTACAAAACTAACAATAGTCTTACTATATGATCCAGAATGCCTCTCCTTGGTATTTATCCAAATAGTCTAAAAGTTATGTATACACAAAAGCCTGCACATGAATGTTTATAGCAGCTTTGTTCATGATTGTCCAAACTTGGAAGCAAGCAAGATATCCTTCAGTAGGTGAATGGATAAACAAACTGGAAGATCCAGACAATGGAACATTATTCAGCACTAAGAAGACATGAGCTACCAAGCCATGAAAAGACATGGAGAAATTTAAATGCATATTGTTAAATGCTATGTACCATGTGATTCCAACTATATGGCCTCCTGGAACAGTCAATGCCATGGAGACAATAAAAAGATCGGTGGCATGCTGGGCGCAGTGGCTTAAGCCTATAATCCAAGCATTTTAGGAGGCCAAGGCGAGAAGATTGCCTGAGCTCCGGGGTTTGAGACCAGCCTGAGCAACTTGACGAGACCTCATCTCTACAATAAAATAAAAAAATTAGCCAGGCGTTGTGGCGCACGCCTGTGGTTCCAGCTATTTGGAAGGCTGAGGCAGAAGAATGGCCTGAGCCCAGCAGGTTGAGGCTTCGGTGGCTGTGAGAGTGCCACTGCACTTCAGTCTGAACAACAGAGTGAGACTCTGACTCAAAAAAAAAAATCAATGGCTACCACGGGTTGAGGGGAAGCATAAAAGGGGTGACAAGGTGGAACAAAAAAGATTTTTAGGGCAACCAAATTATTTTGTATGAAACATGTCATTTGTAAAAACTCACAGAATGTACAATGCAAGATACAAAGAATGAACCCTAATGTAAGCTATGGACTTTAGCTAATGATAATGTATGAATATTGACTCATTTTTTATTTTAGTTGTCACCCAGGCTCACGGCCACCACAGCCTTGACCTGCTGGGCTCAGGCGATCCTTCTGCCTCAGTCTTCCATGTAACTGGAACCACAGGTGCATGCCAACACACCTAGCTAGTTTTTTGATTTATTGTAGACATGAGGTCTCATCATGTTGCCCAGGCTGGTCTCGAACCCTTGGGCGCAGGCAATCCTCTCACCTCAGCCTCCCAAAGTGCTGGGATTATAGGCATGAGCCACAGCGCCCAGCCTTGGCTCATTTTTAAACAGAAAAACTACATTACAGTATTATTTGTCTTAAAAATATATATTTATCGGAGTGGGGTGGTGGGGGAAACACAACATCAATAAGAGTACCTGATCTCAAACCAGGCAAACTGGGGACCAAAGGGAGGCCCAAACTTTACCTGTATGATGTCCACTTGTATACCTAATCCTGAATTGTATCCCATATCTTTAAAATAAAAAAAATATATAAAGAAAAATATATATTTATTATCCAAAATAAAGGTCATTGTTTTCAGTCCCAATTCTGCTTTTGAAATATCCATTTCCATAATTGCCTCTTGGTTACTTAATGCTGCATGGAAATTTATGGTGTCTGACAGCAACCTCTAGAAATTTTCAAGCAGATAATTTTAATATTATGTAACAGTGTTTGATCACTGATTCAGTAAGAGTCTCAAGTCTCATCATTTTTATATTTTGATTAAATAATTTCATCATCTTAATAAATAATCCATATGTAGTTTGGGGATCTCATTCCTCAAGATTTTAATAAATGTTTCAACAGAAACCAGAGGCAAAACAGTCATGTACATAACCCTTAAGAGTTCTGTCATTTCTGATGATAATAAATCATTAGGAAAAATAAGTTGCCAGCGGTACTCATTTAAAACAAATAAATTAATTATTCTCTGTGAAGATACACACAGATGTAGGTTTCCCAGCTTGCGTGGGAATGCTTGAAAGCATGTTGGGACTTCAGTACTAGCCCTGGGACTGAAAAGGATTCTTCTACCCAATGATATAGAAGCAAATGGTATGAATAGCAGTGTCAAGAGTGACATGGCTGTTGAGTCTTGATTCAGTCTTGCTCCTTTCAAGGGATCCGCTCAGGTGAGTAGAAGAACATAACTGTAGGAGCCACCTGGCAGCACTGTTTCTCAAAGACACATGGGCTCACGAGGCTTCTGAGTTTCAACAGAACATTACTTACCAACTGGAAAAATGAGAGCTGGAGTTAACTTTCGAGGAAATGAAGCTGGATAGGTAGAGCTGGGCACCTTGGGAGGATCCCAGGCAAATGGTATGGAATTATGCCGAAGACACCAGTCCCCTCAGAGAAGCTGGAGTGGAATCAGGTAATCAAAGAAGACAGTCAGTGCTTTCTGTAGAGCAAATACAGTAGCTAATGGACCCATTACTGATAAACATGGCAACTGTAGTGAATTCACCATTGGGCTCCAGAATGACTTAGGAACTGCGTGGGACTTGGCTGTCTGGGTCTTGATAATTCCAAGTAGGAGGCTGACACTTATATTACCTTTATTTGTACACATCTCTCTTTGTTTGATGTTAAAATACTAATTCAGTCCATAGAGTAAAACAATGACTTGCACACTGTCATGAGAGCAATTTTTCCCATTAGATGCAGTCCTCAGGATTCAGCCTCGCCTGGAGCTGTACATTTTGAAATGTCAATTACTTTCTCACAGAAGTTGGCAAGTGTTCCAGCTTGCTGTCTGATGTTGCAATCAGGTAGTTGGTGTTTTAGATCAGTAGATACTCAAATCGTTATCCTATAAGGAGTGCTAACATGGGCATGAAACAGCTTGTTCAATTTGGCACTCTGTATCACCCAATCAGCCTGCTAAGCAAGCATTATACAAAGAGAAGACACATCATATCTCAAGGCTGCAGAATAGTGGAGTTGGGTGACATGCTAAATAGCTAAACATACACTCTTATTTTATGTGTCTTTCTATAAAGACTGTAAAATCCTAGTGGGCAGGACAATGTCTTATTTAGTTCCATCTAATCCATGTGACCTACTTCTTTGTACTTGACATACAAATTCATTGAGAACACTTGCATTATAACCCTCTAAGAAGGAAATTCTCTTGTTTATTGCAAGCGTGTATTTGCTCCCTAAGTCCCTCATGCTAAGGCCAAGGATCCCAGGGAGTGCTTCTTGCTGTGTCTAAGGGGTCAACTTGCTTACCATTGCCTCTAAAAGTAGAAAGGGAAAATTGGCCAGACTGCCAATGAGTCTTTTGCTTCATGGTGTCGCTGTGGCTGCATGATGCTCACATCCACATTAATCACAACTAGCCTTACCTGATCCTCCGTAGGTGCTGGGTTGCAGGAGATGGACTGGGGTTCCCGATGTCAAAGCTTCTTTATGGGCACTTTTGTATACCTAGAAAGAAATAATTTCCCCCAAGAAGTTCAGGAAGTGATCTAGTAGTAGCCAAATGTGTGCCTAGAGTTAGCTTCCACTAATCCTACCTATTTCTACCCTTATGATGATTTCTTACATAAGGAAGCTTTTTGCCCTTCCTGGACTTAATCCTGGTTAGGACCATCTCGGTTTATTTCAATAATGCTTTAGTGCTAGGTGCGGTGGTTCATGCCTGCAATCTTAGGACTTTGGGAGGCCCAGGTAGGAGGATTGCTTGAGCCCAGGAGTTCTAGACCAGCCTGGACAAAATAGTGAGAACTCATCTCTACAAAAAATAAAAAAAATTAGCCAGGCATGGTGGCATGTGCCTGTAGTAGCAGCTACTCAGGAGACTGAGGCAGATGGATCACCTGAGTCCAGGAGGCCAAGACTGTGGTGAGCTGTGATGGTGCCATTGCACTCTAGACTGGATGGCAGAGGGAGATCTTGACTCAAAACAAATAACTCAGTGATGTTTTAGTAATTTTGAAGCTTAAAGAAGATGGCTGACTCCCGTTCCTCCTCTTTCCAGAAGTCTCCTTGGCTTTGAAGATCTGCCCATCTCTCAGGATCCTTGTGGTAGACAGCATTCTTTGCTCACAGTCCTATGTTTCTGCCTTCCTTTACAATGTGTGAAATATACCTCCCATCCTCAAAGACGTTAAGTTTGGCCATATAACTTGTTTTGGCCAATGGAATAAAAGTAGTCATGGCAGTTTCAACTTTGAGCTGAGTTCTTAAGACTCTTGCCAGCTGTCCAACACCTCTGCCATCCACTCATAGGAAGAACGTGTCCTCAGTGTGGTTACTCCTTTAGATTAGACCAGTGGAGTGGACTCAAGACTGAGCTGTGACCTGGAGCCAAGTCCAGTTGAAGCCACTGAAGATCATCAACCCTAGCAAAGGCTAATTGATCAATGAACAAGAAATACATGTTTTTTTGTGTTTTTTTTTTGAGTTGAAGTCTCACTCTGTCACCCAGGCTGGAGTGCAGTGGCACACTCACAGGCACTGCAGCCTCGACCTGCTGGGAGGCAATTCTTCCACCTCAGCCTTCCAAGTAACTGGAACTGTGGGCTCACGCTACCATGCCTGCCTAATTTTTTGATATATTGTAGAGACGAGGTCTCACCAAGTTGCCCAGGCTGGTCTCGAACTCCTGGACTCAGGCAGTCCTCTTGCCTTGGCCTCCCAAAGTGCTGGAATTACAGGCTTGAACTTCCTCACCTGGCAATGTTTGTTGCTATATGCCACTAAGATTTTGGAAATCATTTGTCATTCAGTATTAATGCAGTAATCGCTGACTAACGTATTTCATATACCAGTGAGTGTGGCGGAAAGAGGGCGAGGCACCTGATGGAATTTTGTGTTTATTAGAACAGGATGCTTATTAGAGAGCGTCCCCTTGGAGGAAGACAAGAAGTAAGGAAGCAGGATTGGGTGTAGGAAGAAGTTGAAATTGAAATGTCAGGCTAACAACAGTCTTGGCTGACTCTGAGGGGGAACTGGAGATAAAATGAGCCATAAGTAATGTTCCACATTGGGCCAAATGGCCAGGCCTTTATACAACTGCCACTATCGGTCATTGGGTAGGGGCTGACACAGAGAGGGTGGGACCTTGGATGAGGTGGCTCTTGGCTGCTGATGCTATCTCTGAAAGGGCTAACAAAACACAGACAACAGCACTCTCAGAAGCCAGGCCATAGGTCTTCCCTTGAAAGAGGACTGAGCAGTGCCTTATCATGTCTACCACAGCTCCCTCTACCTACTGAGCTGCCACCCAGGGCCCTTACTATGGCAGAACAGTTCTGGATTACTCCATCCCCCAGGGCACTGACTGCCAGTACATCTACATATCAAAAAAGGTTCATTCTGGCCAGGCATAGTGGCTCAAGCCTGTAATCCCAGCACTTTGGGAGGCCGAGGCAAGAGGATTGCCTGAGCCCAGGGGTTCGAGACCAACCTGGGCAACTTGGTGAGACCTCATCTCTACAATAAATAAATAAATAAATAAATTAGCCGGGTGTTATAGCGTGCGCCTTTAGTTCCGCTACCTGGAAGGCTGAGGTGGAAGGATCACCTGAGCCTAGCAGGTCTACGTGCCACTGCACTCCAGCCTGGGCGATGGAGTGAGACTCCAACTAAAAAAAAAAAGTTTCATTCTGATGAATTTCTTTATACAGATACAAAGCTGGTAAACAATATTTTTTGATTTGGACCAAAATTCCTCTTAGGAAGAAAACTGTCATGGGAGAAATTCCATGATAATTTAGTTGGGGTAAATGGTGAGACTGGGGGGCAGGGTCAAGAAACAGAGGAGACGACTGAATTACAAGGCATGAAAAAAGGAGAGAAATTTGTTAGAGAGTGGACCCAACCAGGTGGCAAGAAATAGGCACTTCTTGAGGCAAAGGGACGATGAGATGACCCTCACTGGTAACCTTGGATATTCACAAAAATTGCCTCTGGGTAACCTGAGTTCCCACTCCAGCAAACTGTGGGCAACCTCTTGAAAAAAAATAAATCAGCATACTAAATGGGTTAGTTGTGGTGGCTCATGCCTGTAATCCCAGTACTTTTGGGGGCTGAGGTGGGAAGATCGCTTGAGGACAGGAATTCAAGACCAGCCTTGGCAACATATCGAGACCCCCTATCTCTACCAAAAAAAAAAATTTAGCCAGGCATGGCAGTGCATGCCTGTAGTCCTAGCTACTTGGGAGGGTGAGGTGAGAGGATCCCTGGAGTCTAGATCCTACCTCTAAAAACAACAACAAACCCCTGTAGATAAAAACATGAAATATACATGTACATGCATAATCCAGAATTAACAACTCTTAGCATCTAGTTATAGTTTCTTCTGATCTTTTCCATTTTTTAAAATTTAGAAATCTGTACAGAAATAGTGGGAGTCCCTTTGTTCTCCTTCCTGAACCCTATTCTTTCTCCCTAGAAGTAGCCACTGTCCATAGTTTTAGACTTTTACAACAGACATATCATTTCATAAACCACCATCTGGTGCTGTTCTGTATTTTAACATTTACAGAAGTAGAACTGTGTTATATATCTTGTTCTACAAATTACTGTTTTCTTTCAACTTGTTTTCATGATATAGTCACATTCACATACATTTCTTTCATTTTAATGTCTGTTTACCTGGTCATACAATGATAAATAATTGTGTTGTATTATTTTTTTTTCCCTTTGCAACCAATTCTGCAGTGAACAGCCTTGAAGAGTTTCTCCAGGGCAGATACCTTTAAGTGAAATTGCTGGGTTCATGAAATTACTCCTTCAACTTCTTTGTTAATAAGATTAAAATGGCAATTTCTTTTTCTTTTTTTTTTTTTTTGTGTTGGAGTCTCACTCTGTCACCCAGACTGGAGTGCAGTGGCCGCTCCCGGCCACCGCAGCCTCGACATGCTGGGCTCCGGCGATCCTTCTGCCTCAGCCTTCCGAGTAGCCGGAATTACAGGCTCGTGCTACCACGCCCGGCTGATTTTTTTTTTTTTAATTTATTGTAGAGATGAGGTCTCGC
>CAUYQG010299273.1:0-10114 GCA_963574415.1 Tarsius wallacei
TTCATATGGAAACATAAATGACTGTGAATAGCCAAAATAATCCTCAGCAAATGAAACAAAGAAGGAGTATCAAACTTCCAGACTTTAAATTTTACTATAAGGCTACAATAATCAAAACAACCTGGTACTTGTACAAGAGCATGCATATAGACCAGTGGAACAGGATAGACATTTTGGAAGCAAAACCTAACCCTGAATTGTGTAAATCATCTTTAAAATTAAAAAAAAAAATAGAAAAAATTATAAAGGCAGCAAGAGAGAAAAATCAGATTACCTACCAGGGAAGACCAATCCCAATCAGAATAGTAGCAGACATACTAGCAGAAACACTATAAGCTGAAAAGGATTGGAGTCCAGTTTTCGAAGTTCTCAAAGATAAACAATTTAAACCAAAAATTTCCTACCCAGCTAAATTCAGCTTCATCAGCAAGAAGAATTAAAATCTTTTCCAGACATCCAATCCCTAAGGGATTATGCTCATGTTTTCTTACAACTCTGGTTCTATATAACTTTCTCTGTATTCCTTGGGTTAAGTGGGCTCACTTTAAATTCATCATCAAGATTCACATATGGGCACTATCCACACACTTTCTTAGTTTTCTCATCAAGTTTTACTGCTTTAATCCTGATCTTTATGCCAATGATTCTGTAAATTGCATCCTCCATTCAAACCTATCTAAACTTCAAATTTGTATGTTGAAACTCTTTTGGTTGGAGTTTCACTCTGTCGCCCAGACTGGAGTGCAGTGGCCGCTCCCGGCCACCGCAGCCTTGACCTGCTGGGCTCCGCCGATCCTTCCGCCTCGGCCTTCCAAGTAGCCAGAATTACAGGTACACGCTACCATGCCCGGCTGATTTTTTTATTTATTGTAGAGACGAGGTCTCGCCAAGTTTGCCCAGGCGGGTCTCGAACCCGCGGGCTCAGGCAATCCACTCACCTCAGCCTCCCAAAGCGCGGGATTACAGGCTGAGCCACCGAGTCCGGCGACTGAACCTCTTTACTTAGATACATAGCATGTTTGAAGTTGAACTTTTCTTTTTTATTTCCAAATGAAACCCTTAATCCCTTTAGAATGTCCTCACCTAAAATAAGCACATTCAAAAAGTAATAATAAGTAGAAATAATACATCTCATAATTGTAATATCACTTTCTCACTTTTTCATCCTGTCCATTAGGAATTTCTCTTGTGTCTATTTGCAAAATATATTCTTCGATTACTTATAATCCTATCCACAGTTACTACCTTGGTCGAAACCACCAACTCTTCTCGATTATTTGAATATTAGTTTCTTACTCTGCCCTACTACAATGCAATTTTAACACATCAGCCAGAGGCATCGTTCTCTGAAATGTTTAGTGATTTCACTGACTACTCAAAACATGATGACTCCCCATTTTTGCAGTCTTTCCAATAGCCTAAAGGAATCTGCAGAGTGTAATCCCCTCTCCCTGTGCACTGGGACCTCATCTCCTGTTATTTTCTTCCTCAGTTGCTCAGCTTCAGAATCCTGCTTAGATTAATTTTTGTTAAAATTCTAGGGCTTGGTCAGTTTAGGGTCTTTGCACTTCTAGTGGTTCTGCCTAATATTTCTCTGATATCTACTTAGCTAACATTTTTCAGCTCATATAACTCTCTTCTCAAACATCTGTGGCTTGCCCATTTCCCCTCACCCACCAAGACATTTTCCCCATCCTAACATACTGTGTAATTTACTTAGCAAATGTTTTTCTTTGTTTCTTTGCTTATTTATTATCTATCTCTTCTTGCTAGAATGAGACAGGGATCCTTATCTATTTTATTACTGCTATGGAAAAATTTCTAACACCTGGTGAATGATCAATAAGTTTTTGCAAAAGAAATAAATAGACAAATGAGTAAGTGTTGTGTTTTATTCAAAAATGACATGATTAATGAATAAAGAGTGTTTCTTACCATAACATTAGAGACACAGTTGCTTTTATAAATTGTAGCTCCTAAATATATTTGCAGTCTGTCTACCTTTTTACATCCTCGTTAACTCAATTCTGTTACAAGACATTGTCATTTTCATCTGGTTTACTTGCAGTAATTTTCTGTTGACCTCCATTATTTTTCACTTTTGCAACTAAAATAAACTTCAAAATATATTTCAGATTATGCCACTTTTTTGGCTTAAAACCTTGGAATAGCTTCTCCACTTTAAATTTAAAAATACTGATGAACTTAAATATCTTGGCTAACACAATTTGGTCCCTTCTTTATTCACCCATTTTTTGTCATATACTACTTTTTCCACTCTACTTTTTAATATGATTCAAATGCAATAACTTCCTTGTTGTTTTGTATCTGAGGCATTTTTCTTTTTTAAGGGGCCCTTGTATTTCCTGTTTATGCTATGGATAACACACTTCCCAAAATTCTCCCTCAGATTGGCTTTGTATTGTTCATTTTTGAATTGATACTATTGGCTTAACCCACCTCTGGATAAACTTGGTGGCACTTATCCAGTCTCTTAGTTCAGCACATAGATTCTTTATGGATGGTACAGACACAGAAATTTTTTAAATTAATAGCAGGGGGATGTGACATGGGTGGGCCTCATAGAAATGTTAATGTCATGAACTCTAAGTAAATCATTCTTCATTAATTCTTTCTTCATAATTACTAGTTTGACTTTCGTACAAGTAAATTTTTATTCAATTCTATTCTTGTTATCTTGAGTATGTTATTTAAATCATGACATTTTTAATTTCAAAAATTATTTTTCATTTGCGATTTTAAAAATTTTCTAATATAAATATTCATGTCCTGATAAGACTTTTTTCAAATACTTTGACATGATTCTATGCAAATACTCAAAATGCTTACATGAGGACTTAAAGATCCCTACTTAATTGTTAGTGCCAGGCTTCTAGAGAAGTAATTTTTTTGATAATTATTTTCACTGTCCATTAGCATATTACCTCTATAATACATTTATCTGCTTTTAGATATAAATACATTTTATAAAAATACTAGTATTATCTCACACATCTTGAGTTTTTTGTTTTCTCTTTATAATACATTTTCTTTAAAAACGAGTTATCTTAAAAGTATAGAAAAATACTAAAAATAATAAGACACAAGTGCATCTACTACTCAATAGTTTTGTTTTCTTAAACATAACTACTTAGACAAATGCTCCACCTAATATTTTATCCAATCCTATATTTTACAGAAGTGTCTTAAAAATGTATGTGTCTCTTTTCCATGAACATTTTATACTTTTTTCAAGATTTTCTTTATTTTTATTTGAAATAGAGGAAATTAAATTATAAGAGGAAGATAAGGTTTTTTTTTTTACTTTTATCTGAACCCTGTTAACATCTTGCTGTGTTTTCTAAGATAAATATGTATACCTTTATTTTTTATGTGCAACTTATTTTAAAAGCTGTGTTTTCCACTAAGTAAAGAGGATAATATTACTGAAAAATAAGTTAGATGCAAAATACAGGCAAGCATCGAATATGTGTGACTTCAGTCAATAAATATTGAGTTAAGCACCAAATAGTGTTAAGAACATTATTTAGAGTATGTTGTCATATACGGAAATGTTTCTCTATCTCTCTTTCTCTGTCTCTCTCTCTCTCTGTATATTAGTAAATTTATGTATGTGTATACATACATAATTTGTATATATGTATGTATACATACATAAATTTGCCATGTATTTGAAGATATAATTTGTATTTTCAAATATAGTAATTGTTGCATTTTACCATGTCATGAAAAAAATATAATTGAACAATAATATTGAATGTTTATATTTAGCTCAGTTGACAAGAAAATATACTTTGTTGACAGTTAAACAATATTGTGACATGTTTATGGCTCAACAATGAGAGCCAATTTGAAACTGATAGAAATGCAAACTAGCCTTCAAGGACACATCATTCATATTGCATGCCTATATTTTCAGACTCAATATAGTTTATTTTACCTCCCAAGAAAACCAAGAGCTCATCTATCACCTGCTTAATTATCTGTGGCAAACTTTCAGACCTAAGGAGTGTTGAAAATATCCCATCAGCGTAGGGAGAGTAAACAGGCTGTTTCTATATAGTGTCTTTCTACTGATCCTCTTCTCTTTATAAATATAAGGATGAAATAAAACAGCATAAGGAGTAAAGATAGGAAATACAATAGCTGATGATGAAATGATTATGATGAAAGCCAATATGCATGTGAATACATACTCATGTTGTTTTGTTGATGCATGAATTTTAATCTCACCTCTGTTAATTATTAATTATATGACTTTAGAATGGCTAATTTATTTGTATCTCAGTTTACCCATCTTAAATTACAGATATTAGTCAGATTAACATTAAGACTTTCTTAAAGAAAGTTAAGATACATAATACACTCAGTATATTGTTTGGATTCACTTTTATGGTTACTTTGTCAAATTATAAACCTTTCTTCTACAAACTGAAAGAACAGTAATGAGTGTGTTCATGAATACCAGACACATGGAGTTTTCATTTGAAAAATACAACTCCAAAAGGACAAATTTCTTGATCTGATTTTCTTCTCCAGGAGCAATGTGGCTGTATCTGATTCTTCCATTCTTACTTCTATTTTCTGCCTGATACATGTAGGAAGTTGTTTTTTTTTTTTTAACATATTGATGCAATTCTAGATTTTTTTCACTATCCAAAATCATTTTATTTACCATCTGAGGGCACAAAAATAAAAAACTTTGATCAAACACTAGATTTTAACAGTTTTTAATTGTTAAAGCCATAGAAGTTCACTAAAACTTTGTAATATTAATTTTTTAGCAAGAGCTAAATCATATATTAATAGACCTTTTTCTTCCTCAGAGATATATCATCTCTCTTTCCCAGACTCAGAGATTTAGAGAAGTTTGGCATCATGTTGAAGTACCACAGTAACAGAAAAAATTGTTTTATTATCTTATTTTCCAGTCCATTTAAGGACCTTCTAATTCCCTTTGCTTACTGTAGAAAAAAATACAACTGACTTAAAAATTATCTGCTTTCCATTAGATAGATTTATCGTGCATTAAGGATAGTCACCTGGATTTCTGTCATACATTTTTAGAAAAAAATGTACGTCTCCCCCAGAAGCAAAATATTGAGACAGTTTGTAATGTCTCTAACAAATGCTACCATGGTATACTCATATGACAGTGATATGATAGATGTGTTTCCCAGTTTCAGAACCAACTGAGGGCTCTTTATTCCCTTGTTTCTCTGATTCCTTAATTTGAAACAAAGAACAGAATTTTTCTTGTGTGAATATGTATTGCTGGGAACCCAAGTTTAGCTTTTTATGGCCGAAAAAGCATATGCCAAAGAAGCACTAAAAAAATACTCTGAAAGATGGTAAATAATGACCTCTCTCCCATATCGTATCTAGTCTTACTGAATATTTTTTGATGAAGAAATATGACAGCTGTTAAAGATGGTAAGGTCCACTTTATTTTAGGGGGCAAGGCAATATGTATAGGGACCACTGCAACGGAGTTGCAGGTAGGGAGAGAGGCTGAATTCAACTCTGACTTCAACAAGAATATGTGAGGATTTATAACCAAGGTGTATGGCAGAGTTGTGAAAGAAAAATTGTTAAGAAAAAATATTAGAAGCAAAGGGATTATTGAACTCTTGATGAAGCAGTCCTGCATTGATAAGAGATTGAGGGTGATCATATGCCAAGGGTGGGGATTCTCACTAAATGGCCTTAGCAGGATTATTGCTCAAATTGAATTCTACAAAAACAAACAGAGAAGCCAAGATAAGGTCCAGTCAGGCAGAAGACTCCTAAATCTTGACTAAAGCTTTGGTCAAAGGAGAGCGTCATTTGTCAGTATTTATGGGCTTGGGTTATTTTTTATTTGTATCTGCTTACAAAGCAGTCTTTTTTTCTCTGCTGGAAGAAAATTGTATAATTTTGTTTACTCATTTTATTTTATTAGAGC
This sequence comes from Tarsius wallacei, assembly GCA_963574415.1. Lineage (NCBI taxonomy): Eukaryota > Metazoa > Chordata > Mammalia > Primates > Tarsiidae > Tarsius > Tarsius wallacei. The sequence goes on from CAUYQG010299273.1 coordinate 5,966, forward strand.
GTGGTAGTGCTTTGCGCTCTGCTATCCTCATCTTTATCTTGGTTCCTTCCTTCTGTCTTTCATGAGATTTATACCATGTAGTTAAATACATTCCCTTATTTAATTGCTTCAAGTGACATTGAATGGTTGCTTATCTCTCTCTCTCTTGATCACATTGTATGGCATGAAGTAAATGATTAGAATGTAGTTTGCCATTTTCCCAAAGAATCTCCTCATTTATATATGCAAAAGTAATAATTTATTCTTAATTTTGAAATGAACTACTAAAAAGGTATGGCAAATATGCATATGGGAGTAAGCTATAGATTTGAGTGTGCAAGATGAGTAGAGACTACTGTAGCTTGAGAGAAAAAAATGTACAAACCTTAAATTTAAAAATCTTAAAAAGAATATTCATTAATTATAAATTAATATCTGGACTTATACTGATAAAGTCAGCACTGGAAACTAGGTTCATTTTAATTTGATTCAAATAAGTTTATAAAAGAAAAGCAATTTGTGTGTCTCATTTGAAAACATGCTTCAGTACTACTGTCATTTCTTATGTGCTTATTAGCAAAATGTGAATGATTAGAGACATAACCTGTGTAGACTCAACAAGTTATTATATAGCATCATTAAACTCCAAGAAACCTGAGAAGAAAGTTGTCCCCATGCTCTCATTTTAAAAATGACATAAACAGTGCTTAAATGGCCTGGGGATATGTAAACCTTTATTCATAGCTTGGTAGAAGTGAAATCGGAAATATATACACATACATATACACACACACATGCATACATACCACTTCTTAAGTAATAGAAAGTTAAAAAGATAGAAAGAAAAAAGTGTTGTATACAGCTAAATATAGACATAGAATATTGTAACATGTATTTCAAAATGTAACACAAATTTTCGTATCTAGAACCAAATTTAACATTTACGAAATGTGTATTTTAACATTTTGATCATTACTTTGGCTGCAGTTTACCCAGATTGTCTACCTATACCGAAAGGTCAGGAAGATCAGGATTATTTTTTACTCATTAGCATGACAGAAAATAAATATTGCCTGAGTTTTAAGAAAAAGGAATATTTTTTCTCATACAATTGGTTTAAGTAGAAGTTAAAAGACAGAGTGACAATAAGAAAAATATGTAAAATTTTTATTATGCACAGAAACCCTTCAGCACTTTCATAAGTGGTTTCTAACCTTAAAGAGGAAACTTGTACAGCATATTGTTTAATCATTATATTTTTTAAAAGTTTTAAAATTTCTTTCTTGTCGCTAAAATAATTAATTATTTGACCAAAGCATATAATTTTATATTTCATACTGCATTGAATTCTGGAGTAAATATTGTCCCAACCATGAGATTAAACCCACTGACTGATTTTTCAGAATGTATACATAGTGAGACTGAGGATGGGATTTATAAACCCTCCGTTTCTCTAGCCTCTTCTTTTATTGAACTGATAATAATTGAAGAAGGGGACAATTATTAATTTATTGAGTATCATTGCACTTGATTACACATCCTTTTGACACATCTAGCTGCTAACTTACTCATCATCCAGGGAAAGAAGGATGACGTCTGATTGGTGAAGAAATTGGGTGTCAGCTCCTTCACCCCCACACTTTTATTCCTAGATTTCTATAAAAAAGGTATAATCAGACGTTTTAATTATCTTTATTGGAGGCCTGTACTTTTTCCTTGCTGCTGGTTGAATAAGTGAATAAGTACCAAAAATTTGGAGAGAAATATTAGAAAGCATTTTGAATGAATCATATACATGAGTACTATAACATGTTATTTGTATAATAATACTGACATTTGATCTTCCTTTGCCTGATTTCTACGTGCATATTTCAACTTGTAAATGAACAAAATAGTTTTCTATTAGATTACACTTAACATTCATGATTATATACATATACATAAATACACACAGATATGCATGCTGATGTACTTAAAATATAAGTGTAACTCTACTTATTTTTAAATCAAGCAACAGAGTCAAGGCAAAATTTTTATATCAGTTATTTAACTTAATTAGGAGTTACCACTGAGGGAAATCAGAATATCACCTCAAAATATCTCCTTTTGACATAAAAATTGCTTTGGAGCTGAAGGCAATTAAGAAGCATCAAATTGATAAAAAGTTCTATCTTCCCACATTTCAGCCTAAAGACAAGAACTAAATTTTTCTTTACTGGGAAGAAATTCTAGACTTCTATCAGTTCAGAGATGGCACCAGAGGAATCTGCATAGAAACGCTACCCCATTAAATTCATCACATGTATTTATTTACCTTCCAGAGTTTCCCATCTTTGGAAGTTCGAAATTGGTTTCCTTTGCCCTGTTGTTTCTCTGCACATTAATTATTATTTGTTGAATATACCATGTAAGTCAGGGTTCTAAGCTGCTGCTTTACATTGCTTTTTGTTGAGATTTGTTTCACATGATATGGACTGGATCGGTTAATAAACTTGATTTTTTTCTTTCCCATAAAATTGTGTTTTGTAACAGGAACCCATATCAACTAAGAGGGTCATTAGGGTTGAGGGAAAAAAGTTATTTTTCCTTCCCTGTACCACATTAATGTAATTTTAACCTACCTTTTTCAAAATGCAACATCTATTCTATGAAAATAATTTACTGAATGTAAATAAACATTATCCCTTGTAATAAAATTAGAAAAAAATATTTTAAAAAGCCTTGTCTAGTGCTTCATTGGGATGCCAACCCACACACAATAGACTTTAGAATGAGATACCATTTAAGTTAAGCTAAATATTTTGTTGTTGTTAATTTATTTTTCCAGCAAGATTTCTTTTGCTTTTTTTAAATAAATTTTTATTTTTGAGTGACTTGTGATTTGTAGAAAAATTGCAAAGAAAGATAGTATAGAATTCCCAATACCCCTCCAGATGATTTCCAGATTATTATCTTCTATAGTACATTTTTACAATTAATGAACCCATTACTAATATTTTTCAATGTTACCCTTATGCTATATGATGGCTTGGTTAGATGACAATGCAAATATATCCAGCAAAAGAAAGTGCTTACTAACTAGTAAGTTGGTTAAGCAACATGTTTTAGTATCCTTTTGTTTTCTTTTGTTTCTATTACATCACTATAGCATGTAGATTGAAATAAGTATCAGAGACAGACAGTCTGAACGGCTGCAATAAATCATATTCACTTGGATTGGCAGTTGAGGTAAACTGCTAGGGGAGGGAGGGGCACACCTCATCAACAGGGGTGCCTGAATAATCAACATTTGTATATCTAACCCTGAATCGTACCCCACATTTTTATAATAATTTTTTTAAAAAGCAAGCTCATGCATAAAATAAATTTATGTCATAAAATGTTTATATTTTACTTGATTTTTTAATTAGCTATTTTACTTTTTAAAAATTCATTAAACTATTATGTAATAGCCATATAATTTTTTTTAATCAATATTTTTTATTTTAAAATTGTGGGGTACAGTTAAGGGCTAGGTATACAAATATGCATCATTCAGGCACCCTTGTTGATAAGGGGTGTCTCCCCATCCCCAGACAGATATTGACTACCATTAATTCCACCTCCCTTCCCCTCCTCCCCTCCATAGTTTCCCACCACTGTCAATTCTTTTCTTATAGTCTTACAATAGATGTTCAAGGTCCACTATATGAATGAGAACATGTGATACTCAGATCTTTGTTTCTGTGAGAGGTCACTCAGTATTATAGACTCTAGTTCCATCCAGGTTGCTGTGAAATTCATGATTTTGTTCCTTTTTATGACTGCGTAGTATTCCATTGTGTATATGTACCACATTTTTTTAATCCCATCCTCTTTTCATGGGCAACATGGTTGGTTCCAGGTTCTTGCTATTGTGAACAATGCTGCGATAAACATACGTGTGCAGGTATCTTTTTGATAGATTTGAGTTCTTCAGGGTATATTCCCAGTAGGGGGATTGCGGGGTCATATGGGAGGTCGATGTTTAGAGCTTTTAGGAATCACCACACTGTTTTCTACAGAGGTTGCACATGAAAAGAGGATGGGATTAAAAAAATGTGGTACATATACACAATGGAATACTACGCAGTCATAAAAAGGAACAAAATCATGAATTTCACAGCAACCTGGATGGAACTAGAGTCTATA
>CAUYQG010299275.1:0-21467 GCA_963574415.1 Tarsius wallacei
CCAGGAAGAGTACTCAGATCCCAGATATGCCCATGAGGTCAGACTGATGGGATTCTGGGCAGGTATTTCTAGTAGGGTGTTTCTACGGAGCTGGAACTTAGAGGAAAGATTTGCATTAGAAGGGTAAATGCAGGCATCATCTACAGAGAGATGGTAACTAAATACAGGGGATAGACAAGGTTACCCATGGGGCTCACAGTATGTGAAGGAAAAGGCCTAGGATTAAGCTCTCAGGGGCTCCAATGTTAAATTCATGGTCACTACTGAATCTACAAAGATGACATGAACAATACCTGAAGAAACAGAAGGAAAGCAGAACTGGGCAGGAGAGGTGACAGAAGGTGAGACAATGGGGAGAGGGAGGGAGGTGACGACACTACCTACATGTTGAAAAAACAGAGGAGACACAGAAGGTAAATGGATTTTTGTTAAACTGAGAGTTCTGAGAATGTTTAAATACTGATAGGATGAAGCCGACAGAGAACAAAAGGATAAAAACAGACAAAAATAACTGCTAGCCTCAGGCTCCTAAAACAATATTTTTTTGGTAGGAAAGCGCAGGACAGCGGTCTGAGAAGGGACCCAAAGCACAAGGAAGAACTAGATAGGGAGACGGAACCACCTGCGGCACAGCAAGAAGGGACAGTATGGATTTGCTGATTTATATCCATATCCAAGATTCAGATGTTTATACATCTGATGAGCAGCAAGTTAAAATACTTCACACTCATGACTTTTTTCCCTGTGGAATAGAAAATAAAGTTTTCTGCTGAGAGTGAAGTGGGAAAAAAGTCAGATTTAAGAAAAGCAAAAACTGAAATTGTCATTGTAAAGAAGGAAAAAAAGTTTACTAGAGAAAGGCACATGAATCCGAGTAGTGCTGAGTAACTGCACCCTAGACTTCACAGTGGTGTCAGTCAGTCTGCGCCCTTGAGTTCAGTGGTGTCGATCTGTCTATGCCCTCAAGCTTACAGGTGTCAGTCTGAACCCCAGAGTTCATGGTGATGTCACTCTGTCTGTACCCTGGAGATCACGGTGGTATCAATCTGTCTACACCCTTGAGCTTCCAGCTGTCAGTCTGTCTGTGCTCTGGAGTTCATGGTGACGTCAGTCTGTCAGCAACCTGGAGTTCATAGTGATGTCAGTCTGTCTGCGCCCTGGTGTTCATGGTGGTGTCAGTCTGTCTGCACCCTGGAGTTCATAGTGGTGTCAGTCTGTCTGCGCCTTTGAGTCCATGGTGGTGTCACTCTGTCTGCGCCCCTGAGTTACAGTGGTTCAGTCTGCCTGTACCCGAGTTTACGATGATGCCAGTCTGTCTGCACCCTTGAGTTTATGGTAATGTCAGTCTGTCTATGCCCTGGAGTTCACGGAGGTATCAGTCTGTCCATGCCCTCAAGTTTACAGTGGTATCAGTCTGTCTGTGCCCCAGAGTTCATGGTGGTGTCAGTTTGTTTGCACTGCTGAATTTACAGTGGGGTCGGTCTGTCTGTGCCCTGGAATTTACAGTGGGGTCGGTCTGTCTGTGCCCTCAAGTTGATGGTGGTTCAGTCTGCCTGGTGCCTGACTCTTTGTCAAGCCTCTCACACACAGGCCTGGAAAAGATGGAGGAGGCTCATTCAAGGTGAAGCTGTGCTGACAGCTGAAATAAAAAGTTAACAGGCGATTGTTCTGGGGTGGCTGTAAAAAAGTGACGGAAATCATGGATCATGGAATCCAAGCTAAACAAGAAGAAAAGCAAACACTAAAAAGGCTTGTGCTGACTGGAAGAAACAAGAGGAGTCCATGAACAGCAGCTCCAGTGTGATCATGAATGCTGAAAAAGAGTAACCGAGACAGACCACTTGAGAAGGAAAAGGTTGGGGTCAGAGATGACATCTCAAATTGAAATGTCACAAGTGGAACAGTTCTGGGTACAGCAAGGCCCAGGATGTAACAGGTGGGAGGTAGGGAGGTTAGGAGGTTTAGACAATGGGATGTCAAGGGCTTGACACACCTGTCTGCTCCAGTACCTCAATGAACTGCTGAACAGAAAAACAACCGTCAAGTTCACTTCCCAATGCCCACTATGTGGTCAAACAATGCTTGACAAGTAAATAAGTGAAATGATACAACCATTCAAGTTTTACACTTTTCCTTAATATATAAAATGCTGAAGTAAGCAGATTCATGAATATAACTCCTTTTTTTTTTTAAGAGATGAGGGCTCACCAAGTTGCCCAGGCTGGTCTCGGACCCGCAGACTCAGGCAATCCCCTCATTTCGGCCCCGCAAAGTGCTGGGAGCAACTGTGCCCGGCCTGAATATAACTTCTTAAAAATTATTTTAAAAGATCTTCTGGAAATAAGCTCATTCCAGTACTAAGATTCTGGGTCAAAGAAAATTATTCAACATGTTTTAATTATAAATATACAACATGAAATTCAACTATAAAGATACAATTATAAAAATACAACATGAAATTCCCTGCCATTTCGTGATGACAAAAATATACAAAACTTACTTTCAAAATGAACTATTCCATCAATCTGGTCAATAAATCCATTCATGCGTCCTTCTGTTATCATTTGAGATGCTATCTTTTCCGCCTATTTAAGAAACAAACAAAAAAAACCTCTCAGAAACTTTAATTATTATATCTAATAGTTATTTACAAATGATAAGAGAATTGAAAGCTTTTGGTTTCACTACCATCACTAAGTTTGACATATGTAGTCACTTGCTATTCACTGGAATAATACATCTTATAAATCTGGTTACTTCCCCAATACTTTTTTTTTTTTAAGTTGGATTCTCACTCTGTCACTCAGGCTGGAGTGCAGTGGCATGCTCATGGCCACCGCAGCCTTGACCTGATGGGTTCAAGTGATCCTTCTGCCTCAGCCTTCCAAGCAGTTGGAACTACAGGCACGCGCCACCACGCCTGGCTAATTTTTTTTTATTTATTATAGAGATGAGGTCTTGTCAAGTTGCCCAGACTGATCTCAAACCCGTGCTGGGATTATAGACATGAACCACTGTGCCCGCTTTTTTTTTCTTTTTTTGAGATGGAGTCTTACTCTGTCGCCCAGGCTGGAGTGTAGTGGCATGCTCACAGCCACCCCAGCGTCGACGTGCTGGGCTCAAGTGATCCTTCCACCTCAGCCTTCCAAATAGCTGGAACTACAGGAGCATGCTACCACACCTGGCTAATTTTGATTGGCAAATCCTTTTGCTTTATTGTAGAGATAAGGTCTCGCCAAGTTGCCCAGGGTGTTCTTGAACACGTGGGCTCAAGCAATCCCCTAACTTCAGCCTCTCAAAGTGCTGGGATTACAGGCTTGAACCACCACACTGGGCACTTCTCTAATTCTTTCTGGGAGCAAGTCAATATTTTAAGTTAATTGGGATCTGTTTTTCTTGTTGTAAGATTTTGAACAAGAACATAACTTTTTTTTTTAATATCAGTTTTATCCTCTGCACAAAATCAAACTAACAATTTCTCTTCTCACTGGATCCACACCTCCCAAAAAAATAAACTAGTTTTTCTTATTTTATTTCATTTCAATTTCCACAATTATTTCCTACCCTAAAAACTCTTTAAGAAAAAAAATGTTTTTGAGAAACTAGTATTATTAAGAAGACAGAAAAGCTCCCACAGCAGGAGGGGACCTGAAAGAAGGTTGCCCAAGAAAATATTTTTTAGAAAAAAATTGAGAGGAAGAACAGATGTTCTAATTTAAAGAGGAGTTTAAAGGGTTTTACTAGGTAGAAGCCAACTGGGTTGTGGCCTGGGCATTTACTAATTTCAACCATTTTTACAATCAATCCTAAACCACTCCTGAGCAAACTGACTAGCTAGCATTTATTGTTAAAAGTATACTAACTTCCCCTAGTCTCGGCAAGAGACCATGCCTCAAAGCCTAAGAATAAAGGATCTTTTTTATTTCTTTTTTTAGAGACGGAGGTCTCACTATGTTGCCCAGGCTACAGCACAGTATGTATTCACAGCCATGATCATAACACAACACAGCCTCTAACTCCTGGGCTCAAGAAATCCTCCCACCTCAGCCTCCTAAGTAGCTGGGATTATAGACACATGCCACTATGCCTGCCACTGTGCATTACCTTCTAATGGTAGCTTAAGCCTTGGTTCCCAAATTGCTTAACTTCTTTTACTATGTGTTGAATGTGAACAAGTAAAAGAGCTGTTAGAAAATTCTAAATTAAAATTTACCTACCAAACAAAAGGGAGTGTAACCCATAACTGTATGACTTTAAGGTTTGTAAACTAGGTAAAAGGTTGATCGCTTACTTTTAATATTATTTAAAATTAAGAGAATGCTTTGTAAATGATACCTAAAGTACCCTCTAAATACTACTGGTATCTTTGTTGGAATTTATACATAGCAAACCAAACCCTAAGACTAAGAGTGAAATTATATTCTCTAGTATGTCAGCCAACTTCTTAAGAAAAATCAAGCACAGAAGTTACAGTAGAATAGCCTCGAGTATTACAACAGTTATTCTCTCAGAGATAAAACACTTGGCTTTTGAGTCAATCAAGGGCAGAAGAATAAGTAAGGCATCTTTCCTTTTTCTTGAGTTGGAGTCTCACTCTGTCACCTAGGCTAGAGTGCCAAGGCACACTTACAACCACTCCAGCGTTGACCTGCTGGGCTCCGGCAATCCTTCCACCTCAGCCTTCCAAGTACCGGAACTACAGGTGTGTGCTACTGTGCACGGGTAATTTTTTATCTATTGTAGAGACAAGGTCTCGCCAAGTTGCTTGGGCTGTTCTCGAACTTGCTGGCTCAGGCAACCCACTTGCCTCGGCCTCTCAAAGTGCTGGGATTACAGGCTTGAGTCACCATGCCCGGCAAGGCATCTTTTAAAAGCTTAAATTAGTCAGAAATTAGAAACCACTAGGAAGTGAATTTAAACAGACACTAGCCAGGTGCAGTGGCTCAAGCCTATAATCCCAGCACTTTGGGAGGCGGAGATGAGAGGATTGCCTGAGCCCACGGGTTCGAGACCAGCCTGAGCAACTTGGCAAGACCTTGTCTCTACAATAAATCAAAAACTTAACTGGGTGTGGTGGCACACGCCTGTGGTTCCAGCTACCTGGAAGGCTGAGGCAGAAGAATTGCCTGAGCCCAGTAGGATGAGGCTGCAGTGGTCGTGAGCGTGCCACTGCACTCCAGCCTGGGTGACAGAGTGAGACTCTGACTCAAAAAGAAATAAAATAAATAAATAATAAACAGACACTAAACAAATATATTCTCATGAAACAGGTGTCATAAACTGATGCTCCTTTAAGATATCCTTTTGGATCACAAAACACAATTTAAAAAAGCCAAAAACATGAAGACAACTCCATTTCAGTACTATTTTCACATTTAATTTTTCTTTTATTTTATAGAACTGGGGTCTCACTATATTACCCATGCTGGTTTCAAACTCCTAGTCTCTAGCAACCCTCCTGCCTTGGCCTCCCAAAGTGCTGGGACTACAAGCATGATGAGCCACCATGCCTGGCTAATACTTAAGTATTCTCCTTTCATTTACTAGAGGTTTTCTATGCACAATTTACTGTAGTTGCCAACATTTATCAACTATATGCTTTATTTTCTCATTACTTCAACAGTTTTGTTTCAACTTCCTATTTATGTATGGAACCAAGAAAATACCTTGGCCAGGCTCAGTGGCTCAGTCTGTAATCCCAGCACTTTGAGAGGCTGAGGCGAGTGGACTGCTTGAGCCCTGCAGGTTCGAGACCAGCCCGGGCAACTTGGCAAGACCTTGTCTCTACAAAAAAAAAAAAGAATACCTTAGCTGCAGGGATCTCTAAAAGAGCTCCAAGTTCTTCAAAGGTGATATTATTATATAATTTGCTTGCAGACAACAGATTGTGTTCAATAACAGCTCTGTCCAAGATGCTGGAACCTTAAATAAACAAACAAGACAGTTATAAGTTTGAAACCAGTCTCACACTCTATAAAGACATCTTTTTTTTCTGAAAATTTCTAGGTATGTAATTACTCATAATCAACACTTTTATTCTGATCAAAATTTTTAAAGTAATCCAAACGCCTTACTTGATAGTTGGGTTAATATACAATTACATAAAAACAACATATTAAGAAAATGACTGATTGGCAAGTGATTATTCACCAGGTGAATGGATCTAACCCTTTGGTTTGGGGTTTGCTTCTTTAGGCTAGCTATCAAATGCATTGATTTTTCTTGCTATAAGCACAAACTTTTTTTTTTTTTTTAGTTGGAGTCTCACTCTGTTGCCCAGGTTAGAGTGCAGTGGCACTCTCACGGCCACCGCAGCCTCAACCTGCTGGGCTCAGGTGATCCATCTGCTTCAGCCTTCCAAGTAGCTGGAACTACAGGCATGCACCACCACACCCGGCTAATTTTTTGATTTATTGTAGAGATGAGGCCTCGCCAAGTTGCCCAGGTTGGTCTGGAACCTGTGGGCTCAGGTAGTCCTCTCGCCTTGACCACCAAGCCCGGCTAGCACAAACTTTTATTAGCAAGTAGCAGCACAACAGTCATGCAACCTGCCCCGAAATCTTGATAAAGTCTCTGATCTCTTTTGTCTGAGTATTCCACAAGCACCTAGTCCCAAGGCAAATGTGAAAAATGTCCAGATCAACAAACTTTCCTGAGAGATCAGGCATAGCATCCTACTTTAAGTGAGGGCACTCAGTGTCTGGCAACACTCTGGGCCCAAGGTCCCACTTGGAATGTTAGTCTCCCAGGCTCACCCAATTCTTACATGATACTTCTGCTGAGCACTTACTACAGTCCAGGCGCCATGACAGGTGCTGGGACAAGACAAACTTAGACTCCACGGGAAGTAGTTTGCAAACTCTTCTTTCTTACAATGTCACACTTCACCTTTTCCAAACTCCACCCGTGATCTTCTCATTTTTTTCTTAACTCCAGTCTCCCAGTCTCCCCGGCTGGTTCCTCCCTCTTTCCCTTATCTCTGAAGTTAGAGGACTCATTTTGTACTTTCATCTCTTTTTCTTCCTACTTTATCTCAAAACCACCAACATGCTGATGACAATCAGATATGTACCTCTAACCCAAATCTCTCCTTTGACCTCAGACTCAAACACTCAAGTATCTAAATAACACTTCCACTTGAATGTTTCATAAATGTTTCAAATTCAACCAGGCGCAGTGGTTCACGCCTGTAATCTCAGCACTTTGGGAGGCGGAGGCGAGAAGACTGCCTAAGTCCAGCGGTTCAAGACCCGCCTGCGCAACTTGGCGAGACCTTGTCTCCACAATAAATTAAAAAATTAGCCAGGTATGGTGGTGTGCACCTATATCCGAGCTACTTGGGAGGCTGAGGCAGAAGGATCACCTGAGCCCAGCAGGTCTCAGCAGGCTGTGACCTGCATTCCAGCCTGGGTGACAAAGTGAGACTCTGACTCAAATAAAACAAACAAATAAATAAATGAATAAACAAACAAACAAACAAACAAACAAATTTCAAATTCAATATGTTTATAAAAGGATTTCTTGGCTTGGCTTCTCTCCTCAGTCTGCTCCTCTCCCAGCCCACCCCATCTCAATGGCAGTGCAGCAGGGTAAGAGCAGGACGAGTGAGGGCAGCTGCTCAGTGGGTGCAGAACTTCTGTCTGGGAAGATGAAAAGGTCGTGGATGTGGACGGTGGTGACGGCTGCACAACAGTGTGAACGTACTTAATACCGCTAACCTGCATGCCTAAAAATGGTTAAGATGGTCAACTTTATGTTATGTATATTTTACATAATTGTGTTTAAAAGTAGTACAGTAATACATCCATGTCGTATCTTTAGCTAGGGGGGAAAAGATTAAAATGCTGTCTTTTTTTAAAAAAAATCTTATTTCTCAAAATTATGTGATAAGTGAGAAAATTATGACTTCATGAAATCAGCAGTTCAGTACTAGGAATAGCGCTTAGTAGCGGCAGGACGGAAATTCTCTAAAGGTGGAAATTATAAAAATTTATACACTACAAAAATCAATTGTATTTCTACACACCATCAATAAACAAGCAGAAATGAAATTAAGAAAACAATTCTAGCAGCAGACACTTTTCACTGTTTTCTTACCCATTGTGCCCTTCACAACATACCTTTCCTTTAATTAACCTAGCTTTTCTAGTTCAAAAAAAAAAAAAAATTCCAAAACAGCATCAAAAAGGACAAGTACTTATATAAAAATGCAACCTTATAGTCTACCACATACAAAACACTGTTGAAATAAATTAAAGCTCCAAATGAATGGACAAACATGAAGGTGAATAGAGATCAGAGGAAAATACTCTCCAAACTGATCCTCAGATTCAGTGCAATTCCACTACCAAAATTCTAGCTGGTATCTTTGCAGAATCAGACAAGCTAATCACAAAATTCATATGGAAATTCAAGGGACCAGGAAAGTCAAAGCAATCTTGAAAAAAAACAAGATTGGAGAACTCATACCTCCCAATTTCAAAACTTACTACAAAGCTACAGCAACCAGGATAATGTGGTACTTGCATAAAGACAGATATATGGATTAGTAGAATAGAATTGACATTCCAGAAATAAATTCTCACATTTACGATCAACTGATGGTAGACAAGGATGCCATGACAGTTCAGTGGGGAGAATGACAGTTTTTTCAACAAATGATGCAAGGACAACTAGATGTCCACGTGTAAAAGAATAAAGCTGGACCCTTTCCTCACACAATACCCAACAATTAACCCAGAAGGAATCAAATAACCTAAATGTGAGAGTGATAGCTTCAAAACTAGAAGAAAACAAAGCAAATCTTCATGACCTCGGATTAGGCAATGGTTTCTTACATACGACACTTAACGTATAACACGATAACAAAAGAAAACAACAGATAAACTGCACTTTATCAAAATTTAAAATTTTTGTACTGCAGAGGGCACATACACAAAAGTGAAGAGACAACACACAGAAGGGGAAAAATATTTGCAAATCATTAATCTGATAAGGGACTTGTATCTAAAACATGAAAATAATTCTAGAAATTCAATAATAAAAAGACAAACAATCCAATTTAAAAATCGGCAAATTCAGTCTGGGCAACATAGCAAGACGCCATCTCCACAAAAAAATTGTTTAAAATTGGCCAGATGTAGTGGCATACCTGTAGTCCTAGCCATTTGGGAGACTGAGGTAGGAGGATCCTTGAGCCTAGGATTTTGAGGCTGTAGTGAGTTATGATCCTGCCACTGCACTCAAATCTGGGTGACAGACTGAGACCCTGTCTCCAAAAAAAAAAAAAAAAAGGCAAAGGATCTGAAAAGATGTTTCTCTATAGAAAACATGTAAATGGCCAATAAGCACACATGAAAGGTATTCAATATAATCAACTATCAGGAAAATGCAAATCAAAATCAAAACAAAATATAAACTTCACCTGTGGGGATGGCTAAATCAAAATGACAGATAACAACAAGTGTGATGTGTTGAGAATGTGGAGAAACTGGAATCCTCACACACAGTCAGGAGAAGGCAAAGTGAAGCAAATGCTCTAGAGACTGACAGGTAGCTCCCTGAAAGACTAACACATGGAGCTAGCACATGACCTGGTAATTCCACTCCCAGTATATGCCCAGGATTAAGGACACACACAAAGACTTTTACATGAATGCTCACAGCTCCAAAGTGGCAACGACTCACATATCTAGCAACTGCTAAGTAAACAAGCAAAATGCTCCATCTACACAAGAGAACACTATTTGGCAATAAAAAAGAACAAAGTACTGACACACGCATGGATGACCTTGAAAACATCATGCTGAGTGACAGAAGCCAGTCACCAAAGGTCATACACTGTGTAATTCCATTTATATTAAATGTTCAGAATAAGCAAATCTATACAGCAGAAAGTAGTAAAGTTGTACAACTCTTGAAATAAACTAACAACCACAAAATTATAACTTTAAACAACCCGAACTTTAACATTGCTAGCTTAAAGCTATAATACCAATAAACAAAAATGTCTAAGAAAGATAAATAAGAAAAGCAATAAGGTCTAAAATGGAAGAAGACAAGCATCTTTCCTCTACATACAGTCTCAGAAAAGGAGAAGACTTTTTTTTTTAGTTGGAGTCTCACTCTGTCACCGAGGCTGGAGTGTAGTGGCATGCTCACGGCCACCACAGCCTTGACCTGCTAGGCTCAGGAGATCCTTCCACCTCAGCCTTCCAAGTAGCTGAAACTACAGGTGTGCGCCACCACACCCAGTTAATTTTTTGATTTATCGTAGAGACAAGGTCTCACCATGTTGCCCAGGCTGGTCTCAAAACCCATGGGCTCAGGCAATCCTCTCACCTCTGCCTCCCAAAGTGCTGGGATTACAGGCATGAGCCACCACACTTGGTCTAAAGAAGACTTCTATGGGAGACTCACTAAGGTCTCTGAGGAGCACCTGAATTGCTTAATGTGCAGTGAAATACAAGAAATTCAATAGGAGGTCAATAGCATCCCTCTATTGGTCTGGTTTAACTCAGGGCAGTAAGACTGAGTGAAGTGTACATCTTTCAGCCAGTCCCATTTTTTTTTTTTAATTAGAGACTGGGTCTCACTGTGTTGCCCAGGCTGGAGCGCAGTGGCATGATCATGGATCACTGTAGCCTTGAACTCCTGGGCTCAAGCTATCCTCTCGTCTCAACCTCCTAAGTAGCTGGGACTATAGGCACATGCCAACCACCTCCAACCCTCCTCTCCCCAGCTAATGTCTCTTCCATATAGGATTACAGTGAATCCAAGGCCGTGAGTCTAATAGCTCTGCATTATCTTTATCTTTACCTTCTCTATGTTTCTGATTTCTACATCTATATTTTTATTATCATGTGTTATTGTTACGAGTTACTTTAAAACCTCTGTAGACAAACATACATAATGTTATGAATAAGTGACTATTAAAAACTTCTTTCCTGGCAGAGGTAGTCTGACCTAAGCAAATACATCCTTAACTAGGAAGTATGACATCAGGTTCTATTCTTACTGACAACCCTTTACCCTGAGTAGCCCTGGGCAAGCTACCATGCCAAATTTTGCTCTAAAATAGGATGGGATTGTTATACTGTTATGATTTGACACAAAGATTAATTAAGTTCCTTATCAATGCTTTGAGTTTCTAAAAAATCTAGGCATTATAATAATAGTCTATAATTTTTCTGTTCTTACAGTTTCCAAAATGCATTATTTCACAAAATGCTTTGTAATAGGGCTATTTTTATACTATAAGCCCACGTCTATGTATATACTTATCTTCATTCAATAATCTTCTTTTTTAATCAGGAAGGGTTATATAGAAGTATTATAAAAAAGGCCAGTCGCGGTAGTTCAAGCCCGTAATCCCAGCATTTTGGGAGGCTGAGGCAAGAGAGTAAGCCAGGTGTGGTAGCGTGTGCCTGTAGTTTTAGCTACTTGGAAGGCTGAGGGGGAAGGATCACCTGAGCCTAGCACGTCAAGGCTGCGGTGGCCATGAGCATGCCAATGCACTCCAGCCTGGGTGACAGAGTGAGACTCCAACTCAAAAAAAAAAGTATTATAAAAAAATAGCAAGATGCTTCTAACTTTACATGATTTCCACCAGTCTGCAGTAGAATATGTATCACCATACAATGGGGACCCAAAACACCCAGGATAGGCCCCTTGTAGTACACTTGTAATCTGTCTCTCCAGATCAAATGGTCAACCAAAGTTTTTATGTGGAAGTTTTGAGAAGGTTGCATCACAATTTACAGAATAAAAGTCCCAAAGTGTGGTACATAGATGACTGGTTCTTTCACCAAGACAATGCACCTATCCACACCATGCTGAGTGTTCAGCAGTTTTTGACCAAAATGGCATGACCTCCACGCCCCACCTTCTCTATTCACCCGATTTCACCCCAAGAGACTTTTTTTTGTTTCCCTGATGAAAAAAGTCCTCAAAGGGAAATGTTTCACTGATGTGGAAGAGGTGAAACAAAAAACGGCAGTAACACTAAAAGCCATAAAACTGGATGAGTTCAAAAACTGTTTTGAACAATGGAAAAAGTGTCTTGATAGGTGTACTGCATCAAACGGAGAGTATTTTAAAGGTGACTGAAGTTTAAACACGCAAGAATAAATACACAATTTTTAATAAATACTGTCCTTTTGTGTGTGTGTGCATGTATGTGTGTGTGTGTGTGTCCCCGCATACAT
Organism: Tarsius wallacei; assembly: GCA_963574415.1. Taxonomy (NCBI): domain Eukaryota; kingdom Metazoa; phylum Chordata; class Mammalia; order Primates; family Tarsiidae; genus Tarsius; species Tarsius wallacei. Next base: position 12,207 of record CAUYQG010299275.1, read on the forward strand.
ATAGGACATGAGCATTACCATCAGCTGTGGTTGCTTTTTGGTGAGGCATCAGCATGGCAGCAAATTCTTGAAGCTGATTTCCTCTGATGATCCTATCTAGGTACATTTTTTCTAGGATCCCATAAGCAGCAAGTTGCTGGCACCTTTCATCCTTAAAAAGTGTAGCTAGCATTCGAGAACGTTGTTGTCCTAAGGGAAGCAAGTGAACATAAAATATTTTCACTTAATCAGAAGGACCAAGAAGAGTAAAATATACATATATGTATTTTTTTTACAGTGTTTCGTCAATAGAAACATCTATCTTATAACTCTGTTTTTGCCTACTAAAATATCCAGTCAATACTCAAACATTTCAACTAAAGCAATATATTAAAAAAAAAATGAATGAAGAAGTACCTATAAGAATTCAGCTGTTTTCTGTTAAGCTAGAACCTGAAAAGATTTTTTTTTTTTTGGTGAGAAATCAGGATTTATTGAGAGACTAGAAAAGCTCCCAGAGTGGGAGGGGACCTAAGGAGGTTGCCCAAAAAGATTTTTATTTTTTAAAATTTTTATTTATTTATTTATTTTTATGAGTTGGAGTCTCACTCTGTCGCCCAGACTGGAGTGCAGTGGCCGCTCCCGGCCACCGTAGCCTCGACCTGCTGGGCTCTGGCAATCCTTCCACCTCAGCCTTCCAAGTAGCTGGAACTACAGGTGCGTGCTACCACGCCTGGCTAATTGTTTTGATTTATTGTAGAGATGAGGTCTCGCCAAGTTGCCCAGGCGGGTCTCGAGCCCGCAGGCTCAGGCAATCCACTCACCTCAGCCTCCCAAAGCGCAGGATTACAGGCTGAGCCACTGAGCCCGGTTTCCAAAAAGATTTTTAAAAAGCAAAACAGTTCCATTCTCCTCAGTAACCTTTCTTTAGAAAATAAAGTTATTTTTCACATAATTATATGGTTTGTGTTTATATGTAATTATTCTATTATTATTACTTTTTTTTTTTTTGAGTTGGAGTCTCACTCTGTCACCCAGGCTAGAGTGCAGTGGCACACTCACAGCCACCACACCTTCGACCTGCTGGGCTCAGGCAATCTTTCCACTTCAGCTTTCCAAATAGCTGGAACCACAGGCATGTACCACCACACCTGGATAATTTTTTTATTTATTGTAGAGACAAGGTCTTACCAAGTTGCCCAGGCTGGTCTCAAACCCCTGAGCTCAGGCAATCCTCTCACTTCTGCCTCCCAAAGTGCTGGGATTACAGCCATGAGCCACCAAGCCTGGCCTTTATTTGTTACTTTCAAATGAATTAACAAATATTTTTTTAAATTTCTCATTTCAATTTCTAACACAGTAACCAATAGATATAATCTACAGAAACAAAAGCTTTTGAGTTCTCAATAATTTTTCGGAGTGTAAAGAGGTCCTGACACCAAGGAACTCGAGAAGCTAAGGTACTGAAAGAAAACATGGGGGAGTTTACAAATATATATATATGTATATATAAAATTTCAGATATGTAAGTAAAAAAAAAAACCAAAAGTCATTAAAGAAAGATTAATAAATTTAACTATGTAAAAATTAAAAGTTTCTGCGTGGAAAAGTATCATAAACAAAGCCAAGAAATAGACAACAAATTGTAAACAGTTTTGTTACTTTTCTTTTACATATGAATAGCTTTTACAAGTCATTAAGAAAAGGATAAACAACTCAAAAAATAGCATAGGCATAAACATATAATTCACTAAAAATAAAATACTGGCTGGGAACAGTGGCTCATGTTTGTAATCCTAGCACTCTGGGAGCCAGTAGAATCACTTGAGCCCAGGAGTTTGAGACCAGCCTTGGCAACAAAGTGAGACATCATCTCTACAAAAAAATCAAAATTAGCTGTACAGAGTGGCACATGCCTGTAGTCCCAGCTACTTGGGAGGCTGAGTTAGGAAGACTGCTTGAGTCCAAGAGTCTGAGGCTGTAGTGAACTGTCATTGTTGTCCACTGCACTCTAGCCTGGACAACAAAGTGAGACTGTGTCTCTTAAAAAAAAAAAAGCGCTGGGCATGGTGGCTCACACCTATAATCGCAGCACTTTGGGAGGCAGAGGAGAGATGATTCCCTGACTCAGGAGTTCAAGACCAGCCTGAGCAACACAGCGAGATCTCGTCTCTACAATAAATTAAAAAATTAGCTGGGCATGGTGGCACATGCCTGTGGTTCCAGCTACTTGGAAGGCTGAGGCAGAAGGATCGCCTGGGCCCAGCGGGTCAAGGCTGTGGTGGCTGTGAGCATGCCACTGCACTCTAGCCTGGATGACAGAGTGGCACTCTGACTCAAAAGAAAAAAAAATTTTTTTTTTAAAGTATACACACACACACACACACACACACACACACAGAGTGACACGCCAACTCAAAAAAAAAAAATTTTTTTGTAAGTGTATACACACACACACACAGACTTTCCAGCAATGATTTTTTAAAACATATGAAAAGATGCTCAAGAGCATTCATAATTGATGAAATGCAAATAAAAACTAAAGTGAGATATCATTTTTCATCTACCAGATCAGCAAAGATCAAAAAATTTGGTGACATCTATGTGAAGAATCAGGTACACATGAGTGTAATATTATAGGGCAATGTATAATTTCTATCAAAAGAAATTTACCTAAATTTCTATCAAAAGAAATTTACCAAAAGATGTTCCTATGGATCCAGAAATTTAACCTATACATGTAACTCATACATGTACATAACTAGTACAGCATCATCAGTAGTTGACTACATAAATTATGATCAACTCAGAGGATGACAGAAAACCAAAAAAAATGAGTTATATGCACTGACATGTAAAGATCACTATGATGTATAGTTCCATGAAAAAAGCAAGTTGCAAACTGTATATATCAGGCTACCATTTGGGTATAAAAAACTATTCTATATTGAAGGAAATATAGGCCAGTAACAGTTACTTAGAAAAGGAAGCGGTACCACATTCATGTACTGCTTTTTCAGTAACAAAAAATAAAATAAGTAAGATTACTCCTTCATAAAGAATGAAATGTGTAAGAGAGGCACAGTGGTTCAAGCCTGTAATCCCAGCACTTTGGGAGGTGGAGGCGAGAGGACTGTCTGTGTTCTGGGGTTCGAGACCAGCCTGGGCAACTTGGCGAGATCGCGTCTCTACAATAAATCAAAAAACTAGCCGGGCGTGGTAGCATATCTGTAGTTCCAGCTACTTGGAAGGCTGAGGTGAAGGAATTGCCTGAACCTAGCGGGCCAAGACTGCAATGGACATGAACGTGCCACTGCACTCCAGTCTGGGCGTTAGCGTGCGAATCCCACTCAAAAAAAAAAAAAAAAAGAGGCTGAGCTCAGTGGCTCAGCCTGTAATCCCAGCACTTTGGGAGGCCAAGGCAAATGTATTGCCTGAGCCCCCAGGTTCAGGACCAGCCCGGAAAACTTGGCAAGACCTCATCTCTAAAAAAATTAGCCAGGCATGGTAGTGCACACCTGTAGTTCCAGCTTCTTGGAAGGCTGAGGCGGAAGGATCGCTGGAGTCCAGCAGGTTGATGACAGGGTGGCTGTGAGTGTGCCGCTGCACTCCAGCCTGGATGACAGAATGAGATTCCAACTCACAAAAAAAAAAAAAGAAATATACAGCCTGAACATGCCAATATGCACTCAACTAAAGATTCTAGAATGATTCATGAAAAGCCATGGTTTAGAACTAGTATTTCCTCTTAACACTCTTTCTGTTCTATAAGTTGAGTAATTTACATGTTAACTTAATAAGAAGAACAAAAAATAGTTTATTTGTTATACTTATTGAAGAAAAGGATAAAAGCCAGGTCTAAAACTGAGGTTTAAAGGCTAAAAAAAATTCCAAAAGCAGTACATTAATAATTTCATCAATCTCTAGATTTTAATTTTTGTTTCTGTCTGCATAATCCTCCCTTATTTGATATTCATTTCATTAGCAAACTTTTAGGAGAACTAACCTTTATATTATTATTATCTCTCATAACTATCCCTAACACACACAGGGAATAGATTGACATATGCCTATTAAATTTTTTTACTAAACCATTTTATTGCTGTTTTTAACTGTTCAAATGCTTAAACTAAATTCACCATGATTGTAATAAGAAGGTATTCCTTTGAAGAATAGATCCTTGCTATTTCCAACAGTAGCCAACCTGAAGTTATCAAACAAAGATACCTAAATACTCATTTTAAGCTAACCTGTGGCTCACCTGCTGATGCCAAGATGGTGCAGTGCAAAGCATGTTTTAAGGCCTCTAGTCTCTCACTCTCGTGGACTATTGTCTTGTAAGAAAGCTCATTGTACCTTTGTGCAGCTTCAATGAATTTTCTTCTATAATCAAGAACACGTGCATAGCATACCTACAAAGGAAAAATATTTCAATGACGGAAAAATAAAAAAGCAAAGGCAAAAAAGAGAGAAAAAGAGAATTTGTAATATTTAAAAGCATTTATCAGATGTTCTGGAATATCCTGATATAGTATAATCCTCCAATACAAAATTATTTCCAAATCAACTGTTACCTTATAATGTATCTGTAGTTGTTCATTGGTTGATTCATTCTGAAGCAGCGATGCTCGATTTATGTAAGCTTCTGCCTGGACCGGATCATCATCCTCCAGATATAGCCTAGCAATCTTCAGGTATGTCTCCAGCTTATAATCTACATTGTACTGTCTAGGAGAACAGAAAAACATACAATGACTCAGTATTTTATCAAGAAAATGTTTAGAAATGATAGAAAATGTCATTTCCTCCTATATATGTGTATAAATATATATATATGTGTGTGTGTGTGTGTGTATATACTATATATACAGTATATACAGAGGGTGCCATTTGACCAAAAAATGTATACACATTTTAAGAGAGAAAAAAACTGTATTAAAATTATAATACTCAATATATGTTAATAACAAAAGAGGAATACAAGTCATGTCTGACTTCTGCAATTAAACATTGCTACCATAATTCGATTCAACTTCAAAAAGTAATGTATAGATATCTCTTAAAATGTGCATGCATTTCTTTGACACTCCTGTATTCTGTTAATATAAGGGAATCAAACATTTTAATGTACTGTATTATAGAAAAACTAAAAAATACATTTAATTTACTTATTTAGTATTTTATCATCATTGATAAAATTATATCTTAGCTGTTTCTAATCCTCAGATAACCTCACACGCTAAAAATCATAAAAGGATAACTGTCCAGTTTAGTCCTACCAATGGGGCTACACACTAGTGCAACCTTACTGGAAAACAACTTGGCAGCATGCTCTATAAGCATCTTTTGAATCATTTAAAACACATACACCCTTAATCAACTAAACTTTATCTCTAGAAAATAAAAAGATAGTCAGGGAAGTGCCTATGTATATATGTATAAGGACATTCATTTGTAAAGTTATTATAAATATCTACATTAGGAAAAAAATTGGAAATCCCTATTATGATATTTATGGTAATCAAATTGTGGCATATAAAAATGGCAGAATACTATACAGTACACTTAGAATCATTACCATGTGATAATAGTCATCACATAGGTTTGCTAAGTGAAAAAACAGGATAAAACAGTATGTAAAACACCATTCAAATGTATTTCTCTACACATATATCAAAATAGTAACAGCAATTGAGGGTGGTGAGATTATAGGTGGCTTTCATTTTCTTCTTTACCCCAGTGACCACATTTTATGCAAGGAATGCATAACTAAAGACCTCATATAATTCAAAACTCACATAATTCAAGATTAATCCTAATAGAAAATTAATCCTTTCTATTTGCAAGCAAAAGTGATGCCACCATGTGGCCCCAGCTTTGAAAAATAATTCTGCAGTTTATTGATGGGGGGGGTTGGAGTAAGGAGTAGGAGGAAAAGTTTATACAAATTTAAATTTTTTGTGCAAGTCATATATTATTTATGTTTTGTACTAGGTTTTCCATTCACAAGTCATATTTACATGAATTGCTATATATAGCACCATACTTTTTTTAATGTTCCAATTTTCTTCTAAGTATATTTATTATATCTGCTACTTTCATAATTATGATGAATCATTTTTTAAAAGAAAAAAGTTCCCATTTATCTAAATTCCATGTTTAGTTACTTTTATATTGTTTAGAAGTCCACTAACATTTTTAGTTCCTTAGTTTCCTCATAAAGATAATGGTATGCTGGGCACAGTGGCTCACTCCTGTAATCCCAGCACTTTGGGAGGCGGAGGCAAGAGGATTGCCTGAGCCTAGGGGTTCGAGACCAGCCCAGGCAACTTGGTGAGACCTCATCTCTACAATAATTTTTTTTTTAAATTAGCCAGGCATGGTGGCATGTGCCTGTAGTTCCAGCATCTACTTGGAAGGCTGAAGCGGAAGGATCACCTAAGCCCAACAGGTTGAGGCTGCAGTGGCTGTGATTGTGCCACTGCACTCCAGCCTGGGCGACAGAGTGAGATCCTTTTTAAGTAAAGATGGAGTCTTGCTATGTTACCTAGGCTGGTCTCAAACTCCTGGGCCCAAGCAATCCTCCTGCTTCAGCCTCCCAAAGTGCTGAGATTACAGGTGTGAATCACCATGTCTGATCAATGTATAATTTTATATTTATTTCAACTTTTGAAAAGAAATCAAGTGCTCTGTACTTGTTCCAGAAAGAATAAGGCCAAAGCAATCAAGAAGTCCAGCCTTTTCTTTTTCTTTTCTTTTTTTTGAGTTAGAGTCTCACTCTATTGCCCAGACTGGAGTGCAGGGGCACACTACCGGCCCCCGCAGCCTTGACCTGCTGAGCCCTGGCGATTCTTCCACCCCGGCCTTCCAAGCAGCCAGAATTACAGGTGTGCGCTACCACACCAAGCTAATTTTTGATTTATTGTAGAGACGAGGTCTCGCCAAGTTGCCCGGGTTGGTCTCGAACCCGCGGGCTCAGGCAATCCATTCACCATGGCCTCCCAAAGTGCTGGGATTACAGGCTGAGCCACCGAGCCCAGCCAAGCCCATCCTTTTCAAACTACAAAAGAAAATAACAAATTATCAAGGGGCCTTGGAATGCAAAATTCAACATCTACAAATGCAGGCTTTTTCATCACCTGGCTGCTTTTTCAAGGAGCATCATCACCTAGCAATTTCATAAGTGATGCACAAAAGGGGAGCTGTCTGAAGTAGCGTCTGCCTCGCTATCATAAGTATTAATGAAGATTAAAAAAAGACTCCTTCACTCACCAGGTGAAAGAGTAGAGAAGCAGCTAAAAATATTCTGAAGTCCTTCACAGTTGGTGATTTTAGCCAACTGAAAGGGGAAGTGGGTTCAGTACCACAACTAAGAGTCACACCTTTCATCTTTCCTATGTAATCTACTTAGGAGGAATGTTTCATAAAGAACTACAGTTTTTAAAAATATATATCAAAAGGTAAGACTGTCTGAAGACGAGTTAAAATCCATCATCTTAATTTTTTCTCATCATCCTTCCGCCTCCCTCTATCTAGTATCTCAAACCCAACAATCCCGGAAACCCAATGTGACCTCCAAAGCACTATTCCCATGACATGCCTCTGTCCTTTCCCCCCTTTCCTCTTCACCTGGCCTGACTTTTGGTCAGTCATTACAGTTGCTGAACTGTATATATGCACTCATCCATCCTGTCCCGTTCTTGCTGTCAAACCTGTTGAGCAAAATCCTGACTCTGGTTAAACCTGACTGCCCGTTCCTTTCCTGCACCCATGTAGCTGAACTGTGAGGGAGAAAGCACCCAACCAGTCTGACTGATCTAATTTTTTTTTGAGATGGGGGTTTCACTATGTTGCCCAGATTTCGAACTCTTGGGCTCAAGGGACCCTGCAGCCTCAGGTTCCTGAGGCATGAACCACTGCATCCCGCATGACCAATCTAATTTTAATCACGATGACCTTCAAATGAGCCCTTCAGCTGTTGCGCATACTAACATACTACATCCATCCATGCCCACTCTCCTAAGGGATTACTTCTCACATTATTGCCCCTCTCAGCCCTACAACTCCCCCCCAACCACACTTCCAGCTGACGACTCTGATTCTGACTTCACTAAGAACACTGGAGCAACCAAAGAGCATGTGCATAAGCTCCACCACCACATCACTAACATCTGCCTCCATGCACTCTGTGCTCCCTGCTGTTACTGTAGACCATTAGGGGCAATTGTGCCCACCAGGGAACAGACGGCACTGTCTACAGACATTTTTGATTGCCATAATTACAGATGGTGGTACTACTGGTATCTAGCTAGCGGAGGCCTGGATGCTGCTGAATGTTCTGTAATACCCAGGACACCACAATACCACAACCAAGAAGTGTCCAGTTTAAAACATCAATGCGGTTGAACGAGTCCACCACAGATGAATACTCACTGCCCCTACCTAAAGCCTGTCCCCCCACCAGATTCTTCCTTCTCGCCTACACCTGCAAGAATCCTCTCCCCAGTTCCCCATATCAAAGCTCCACCTTCTACTAGATGGTAAGAGAAAAAACACTCTCAGCCCAGGCTCTGCTTTCTTCTTCCACCCCATTTCTTTGTTCCCTTTTTTTGAACACCTCCTCTCCACAAAAGTTGCCCTTCCTGTCTCAATTCTCCTCTTCCCCTTCTCTCTTAAGCCTCTCCAGTCAGGCTTTCCCTTTCATCACATCACCAAACATAGCTCTTGTCATGGTCACCAATGATGTCCATAACGCTACCACGGAGGGTTGGCCTTCACTCTCACCCCACTTGACCTTCCAACACCACAGCTCATAACCTCCCCTTCCCTACACTTTCCCAGTTTGGCTTCCAAGACACCATACTCCACACTGTTCTGGCTTTCTTCTTCCCTCTGCAGGAAGGCCTTCTCACTTGCTGCATCTTCCTCCTGCCCTGTCCCACCCTGCCCATGTTGGGGTGCTGCAGGTCAGACCTCATACTGTTCTCTGTCTACACTCCCTTCCGTGGGGATTCATCCGGTGCAATGGCTTTAAATTCCATCCTGAGTCAATGATTCCTGAGTACGTATCTCTAGCCCAGACCTCTCTTCTACATTCCAGACTAGCATGTTCAACTCCCTGCTATATTTCTGCTTGGTTATCACATGTCCAAGATGGAAGTCTCGATCTTCCCCCCAGCCTACTCCCCACTCGCAAATGGCAATCCATCACTCCAACTGCCAGGCCAAAAATCAGGACTGATCTTGACTCTTCTGCACATTTCTACATCCAGGCCATCAGGA
>CAUYQG010299291.1:0-14868 GCA_963574415.1 Tarsius wallacei
AAAAAAACAAACAGCCCCATTACAAAGTGGGCAAAAGATATGAATAGACACTTCTCAAAAGAAGACATACAAGCAGCCAACAGATACATGAAAAAATGCTCAGCCTCACTAGTCATCAAAGAAATGTAAATTAAAACTACATCGAGATACCACCAAACTCCAGTCAGGATGGCCATCATAAATAACTCAAAAAACAACAGATGCTGGAGAGGATGTGGCAAAAAGGGAATACTTCTACACTGTTGGTAGGAGTGTAAACTAGTACAGCCTCTGTGGAAAACAGTGTGGTGATTCCTAAAAGATCTAAAACTTGACCTTCCATACAACCCTGCAATCCCCCTACTGGGAATATAACTGGAAGAACTCAAATCACTCTATAAAAAGGGAGGGAGTGACATACCTCATTAATAAGGGTATCTGTATAATCAACGTTTGTATACCTAACCCTGAATTGTACCCCACATCTTTATAATTTTTAAAAAAGTAAAGTGATTTATTTCTAGACTGTCTGTCTATTCTATTCCTCTGATATATGTGTTTATCCTTATGCTGGTACCATACTGTCTTGACACTGTGGCTTTTTAGTAAATGTTGAAACAGACATGTGAGTCTTCCAACTTTGCATTCATTTTTTAGGACATAATGTCAATATACAACACTCAATTGTACTAAGAAAAGAACTTTATTTACAATAACATCAAAAAGAATAAAGTACTTAGGAATTCATTTAACCAAAGAATGGCATGACTTATACACTGAAAATGAGAAATTGTTGCTCAAAGAAATTAATGAAGACCTAAAAAACAGACAGCCATCCTGGGTTCATTTGTATTGGAAGACTTGGTGTTGTTAGGTTGTAATTTTTCACAAATGATCTATAGACTCAACGCAATCCTATACAATTTGGAATGGCTTTTTGTGGAAATAGAACAGCTACTCCTAAAAGTCATATGAGAATGCATGGGAGCAGAATAACTAAAACAGCCTTGAAAAATGAATGCAAAGTTGGGACGCACACATATCTGTGTTTCAACATTTACTACAAAGCCACAGTATCAAGACAGTATGGTACCAGCATAAGGATAAACACATATATCAGAGGAATAGAATAGAGACTCCTGAAATAAACCACTACTTTTTTAAAATTATAAAGATGTGGGGTATCATTCAGGGTTAGGTATACAATAAATGCTCCCTTGCATTTTCATATGACTTTTAGGAGTAGCTGTTCTATTTCCACGTAATGTAGGAGCATTTATTGGCTCTAATAGTATTTTGGAGGATCTTTAAGGTTTTCTACATATACCATCAATATTTCTTGTAAGGCAGGTCTGATGGTAATGAACTAGAAGTGTTTATATATATGAAAGTGTCTTAATTTTGTCCTAACTTATGAATGGTAGATTTGCCAAGATACAGAATTTGTGGTTCACAAGGTTTTTCCCACCACTTTTAATATACTCTCTCACAGCTTCTGGCTTCTGTAATTTTAATGAGAAATCGACTTTTAATCTTAACAGTTAGTCATGATGAGTTATTTGTCTCTCGCTGTTTTCAAAATTTCCTCTTTGTCATTGATATGTTGATTATAATGTGTCTCTGTGGAGATCTCTAAAGAGTTCTTCCTACTTGGAGTTCATTGAGCTTCTTAGATATAGAGATCAATATTTTTAATCAAAATGTTTTGGGGCATTTTATCTTTAAATAATGGGAATCTGCCTGGGGAAGGGCACACTTCATTAACAAGGTTATCTGCATAATAAACATTTGTATACCTAACCCTGAATGGTACCCCACATCTTTAAAATAAAAAAAAATTAAAAGAAAAAAATAGTCTTTCTGTCCTTTTTTGTTTCTTCTCTCTTCTGGGATTCCCATTATGCATATATTTTCACACTAGATTGTGTCCCACAGCTCTCTGAGGCACTATTCACTTTCTTCATAGTCTGGGATTTCTAAATGATTATTTCTGTTTATTGTTTCCCCTCTCTTCTGTGTATGAGCAATACTTCTTGTTTCTTTGCATGTTTTATATTTTAAAATAAAATTGTACTCTACATAATATAATATGACCATTTTGGAAATCAAATTCTTTCTTCAGGGTTTGTGCAGTTTATGTTGCTGATCACTTGCCTACTAACTTTCCACCTAATTTTGTAAATTTCTATATTGTGTCATGTGCAGCCACTGAAATCTCTTTTGATTAGCTTAGTGTCAGCTTATGACTGGACAGAAATGAACTTAAGTACTAAGCAAATAAGTCACTTGGACCTTTCCAAGAAGCTGTATATATGTCTGTTGAGATATATTTTCAACATTTCACTGGGCAGTTTACAAGTGTTTCCTGCTCACGCAGAGCCTGAAATTCAGCCATAAGTAGCTATTAGGGCCTTCTCAGGTCTTTCCTTAATATATGCACAGCACTGGGGCAAACACACAATCCTACACATGTATGTGGCCTTTGGATGCCCACAAATATGATAGAGATTTTCAAAAACCCCTGCATATCTTGTTTCCCACTTTCCTTTTTGGTTTTTGGTCAGGCTTCTATCAGCTCCCATTGACCTTGCTGTCGAAATAGCTATGATGTCAAAAATTTACCCCAGGGATAGCATTGTCCACACAGAGCACACTCTGAGTTAGGTGAAGTAAATACATGAGAAAAGAGCATTTTTAGAGCGCTGACATACATTTGACAATTTTGGGGGATTGGAGATTTTAAAGGCAGAAAGACAAAATCCTTCTCTTTTGCAGTGGCTGCTAAGCTGCTGGTTTTCACAGCTACCATAGTGTCAGCTTTCAAGTTTACCACACAGCTGGTAATGAAAACAGGACTACTTATATTGCCATGTAGCTCTCTATTCTTGATGAGATTCACTTGTGTTTCATGATGAAATACTCCTTGGATTGTTGCAATCCTTTGGTTGAATTCTAGAATTTTGAACAAAGTTGATTTTGACAATATCTGTGAGTACAGATTGAGCATTCCTAATCTGCAAATCCAAAATCTGAAATGCTCCAAAAGTCCTAAAAGTTTTGAGTGCCAATATGAAGTAACAAGTGGAAATTTTACTCCTGACCTCATGTGATGAGTCACAGTCAAAATGCAGGCTCACAATGATGAAGATGACATTGATAACTGCAGAAAAATTGCCTATGAACAACATGGTGAACATGTATGGTGGACTTATTAAGGTACTGTAGCAGCATGCATTCATAACAAGAAACATGAAATATAACAAGAATAAGAAATCATGTTCGTTTATAAAATCGAGGAAAAGCTTCTAACACAAAACTACGGTTAATGAGACAAATGACTCTGGAAAAAAAACACTTGAAAAGCCATCTAGCAAAAAGCCTCCTTATCCCTAGAGGACCCCCTTCCTGGTCCCTCAGCTGCTTCTGATGTCTCTTCTCACTTAAGAAAATAAAATACAGTGTAAGATAACCTTTTTATCAAAACACAGCATCATAGGTAGAGACCAAAAGCCTGTTGTTATTTGTTGCTGTTGATTAACAGCAGACACAGGTGTTCTGGTGATTCTACTGTGCTGCTTAGTTACCCTAAACACATTATTTTCACTGCACTACTAGCATGGTATATGTTTTAGTGTTAAGTACTTATGTGTGAATCAGTGTAAGAAAATGATTTAAATGTGTACACATTTTAAGAGATTTTATCTGTGTATTACTTTTAATTTGCCATAATCAGAAGTATCTGGACACTGGTGGTAACAAATTTGAGCACTTCCTGTAATAGCAGAAGTCAAACATGACATGTATTCATCTTTTGTTATCAATCTATATTGAGTATTACAATTTTAATACAGCTTTTTCCTTTCTTAAAATGTGTATACATTCTGGGGGAGCACATCCCATCTACCAGGGTACCTGCATAATGAACATTTATATGCCTAATCCTGAATTGCACCCCCCATCTTTAAAATAAAAAATTTAAAATAAAATATTGTATATATTCTTTTGGCACCCTCTGTATATATACAAAGATTACAAAATCTGAAATACTTCTGGTCCCAACATTTTCAGTAATGGATATTCAACCTGTATTCTCACTGCTTTTATGGAGGACCAGATTTTACTCCACCACTGTGAAAGTGCTTCCCTCTGTTGTAGGATTTTTGTAAAGGCTTGGTATCAATTTAAATAAATTATTTTCCCATTTTTCATGAATAAATAAGTGATTTTTCACATATTCTACTGCCAATATGTATATAAACATAAAATTTTCCCCTATACTGAATATTCCATTGACCTGCTTTTAAATGTTAAACCAACCATACAAAGATGGACCCCCCAAAAACCAGAATTTGTTTATTTTAAAAATTGTGTATTTATTCTTACATGTTTAAGCTTCAGTCGCCTTCTAAGTACTGTTCAATGCAATACACCTATCAAGACGCTTTTCTCACTGCTCAAAACAGTTTTGAATTCATCAACTTTGATGCCTTTTAGTGCTTCGGCTATTTTTTGTTTCACCTCTTCCACATCAGCAAAATGTTTTCATTTAAGGATGTTTTTCACCTGGGAAAACAAAAAAAAAATTGCTAGGGTAAAATTAGGTGAATAGGGAGGGTGGGGCATAGGGATCATGCCATTTTTGGTAAAAAACTGCTGAACACTCAACATGGTGTGGGCCGATGCATCATCACGGTGGAAAAATCAATCACCTCTTTGCCACAACTCGGGACATTTCTTCCACAAATCATGATGCAACCTTCTCAAAACTTCCAGATAAAAATTTTAGTTGACTGTTTGAGCCAAAGGAACAAATTCTGAGTGTGCTACAAGGTATCTGCCCTACAAAAAGAAAATTCAGGGGTTTTGGGATCTCCCTCATATATTGTTGGCATAAAACTCTACTTGTACATGAAATATCACCATTTTAAAATATGACACCATTCACTGGGTAAAATTTTGTTTCAAATTTTTGCCTTTTTTTTAAAAGAGAGAACAGGTCTTGTTCTGTCACCTAAGCTAGTACTATGACCATGACACATTGCAGCTTTGCACTCCTGAGCTCAAGCAATAATCTTGCTTTGGTCTCCTAAGTAGCTAGGACTACAGAGGCAAGCCACAACACCTGACTAATTTTTTAAAATTTTTTTCATAGAGATAACATCTTGCTGTGTTACTTAGGCTGGTCTGAATTCCTGGCTATAAGCCACCCCCTCACCACAACTTCCAAAGGGCTGGGATTACAGGCATGAGTCACTGCATCTGGTCTAATTTTTGCCTTTGTATTTATAGAAAGATTAGCATGTTGCTTTTCTTTCATGTAATATCTCTGTCATGTTTTGGTATCATAAAACTGCAGTGAATATCAAACTGCTATGAAAGCAGAAAAGTATCGTATTGTTGTATAGGGCTGCAAACAAACACCTTGAGAATATTAGTGTAGACACTATATTATTGGCATATTAAACCAATTGGAAAGAATTTTGTTTTTCTAAATATGGAATCAACCTAGATGCTCATTGAAAGTTAACTGGATAAGCCGGGGGCAGTGGTTCACGCCTGTAATCCCAGCACTTTGGAAAGCGGAGGTGAGAGGGTTGCCTGAGCTCAGGGCTTTGAGATCAGCCTGAGCAACATGGCGAGACCTCATCTCTACAATAAATAAAAATTAGCCAGGCATGGTGGCACATGCCTGTGGTTCCAGCTCCTTGGAAAGCCAGAGTGGAAGGTGGAGGCTGCAGTGGTCATGAGCAGCATGTCACTGCACTCCAGCCTGGATGACAGAGTGAGACTCTGACTCCAAAAAAAAAAAAAGTTAACTGGATAAAGAAAATGTAGTATATATACACAATGGCATATTATGCAGTCATAAAGAAGAACAAAATTATGGCCTTTGCAGCAACATGGATGCAGCTGGAGACCATTATATTCATTGAACTATCACAGAAGCAAAGAACTGAATACTGCATGTTCTCACTCATAAGTGGACTCTGATCACTGGCCACATGAGCACAAAGGTGGGATCGGCAGACTTTGAGCAGTGCTAGGGAAGGGAGGGAGAGAGGAAGGAGGAGGCACATGGCAACACACTGGGTACCTGGTCCACTATCAGGGGGAGAGAAGGCAGTTAGAAGTCCAAACTTTACCCGCGTGCAACTCACTTATATAGTAAATTCTCACTTGTATCCCACAACTAAAATAAAATAAAATATTGTTTTGATCTGGAACTCAGTGAAGTCAGGCCATTCCAGAACCAAAAGAGAACGACTGAGTTGCACAGTAAAAACATGCTATTTCTGAGATAGCCAGAAGATTGTGCTGGAAAGAAAAGAAGGTATTGGTAAATAGAGAAGCTACTCTAGAGAGCTTTCTCCTCACCATTTCTCTGCCCCCACGTCAGGTCCTAATTCTTCTGTGTGCCTGCGTGCCTTAGTAAATCTATTCCTTACATTGCTGAAGTTATATATGTTCTTAGCTATCAAGCAAGTAGGACAGCTCTCACTTTTAGAAGCTGTTGAGTGAGTGAAGATTTATTTGACCTCAGATTCACATTCCAAAATGACTTCAAGTTAGTCCTTTGACTATCAACTAAAGGGATTTTTTTCAATCATGAAGCTATAAAGACATGAATTAAAGGAGAAAAATTGATTATACAATTAAGCTTAAAGTCCTATGGTGTACAATGAACTTATATTTTTTAATAAATCTAACAATTATCTTGCTAATTATCTTGTTTTGTTTTTTGTGTTGGTGTGTTTCCAATGTTAATGTGTTAAAAGTAAATACCTCAAATGCACCCATATCTGAACATAGCTAAACAGGTGGGGTTTTAATTGTTCTGGATACATAGCTGGGAGTTGGTGAAACCTGATGTATGCCCTGGCATAAACAATGCCTTTCTATTGCCTCAAAATCTGACTGAGAAAGTTAAGAGTTACAAAGGGCTGGGTCAGCCCTGCAACACCCTGAAAAGAGGGCAGTGCATGAAGACTCTCAGAAGTTGTACCCCATAAGTTACTTCACATGGTTTCTTATTGAGAGGTGAACAGAAACTGCTGATACTTCCACGTCAGCTAAAGGCACTTCTGACTTTGAGCCCTAGAAGCCACAGCTCCCCCTGCTGGTAGCCCCACCAGAGCCAACATAAATAAGTCCCGGCTTCATGTGAGGCATGCCCTTTATTTTCATTATGAAGCTGAGTAGCCTCACTTTACTCACTGTGACCTTCCTTTGCCTCCACATGGCCCAGTCTGGAGTCCTGAGGCGCACAGGTACGGCGTGGCGATCCTGGGTGTAGTTGGGGCTGGGGATGTCCCCACTGAGGAGTCCGTGGGACATTCTGGCCCTGATGTCTGGAAGGGATGTATCAGTGTCCGCAACTCACCCTGTGTCGTTTTCTCCAGCCACACCGAAACATGGATACTGCCCAGAGTTTATTCGGAAATGCCCTTACAGCTTGTTCCCTTTGTGCCGGGACGATAGAATTTGCGGGGCGGCCAAGAAGTGCTGCTACAACAACTGTCGATATGAGTGCGTGAAGCCCAGATGGACTTTGGATTGAGGTGAGAGTCCCCAGCCCTGCGTTCTGGGTGCTGCCCTTGAAACCTTTCTCAGAATCATTTGTCTTAGGGGGAGTTTAGAACTGCCCATGCCCTAGAAATCACTGCTAACAGAGTTTTTAAATTGGGTGGGCCCACAGATCTATCTCTGGACAGTAAAGGGACAGTCTCTGGACAGTAAAGAGACTCAACACACCTTTCTCAGAATATTCACCTTTCATTTCATGTAATGAGTATCACACTTCTTCTCTGTATAATGGAGTCATTTTGCACAAGATTCTCTCTAAGCTCCACAATGGTTATTGAATTCCTATTGTGATTATTTTTAATTCCTTTTTTATAGTTTATAATAATGGAGCAGTTTTCTCTTCACATTTAAATTTTAAGGTAAGAGGTAATGAGATCAAACTTGCTTGGGACAGCTTGCGTAGAATCCCTGACCCCCAGCCCTGATTTTTGGGTGACTACATCTTGGTGTTCTTGGGAGAAGAGTACCTAGCAGGATTCAGGCCACAGTGGTTCTGGGCACAAAATCATGTGCCCTGCACAGTTTGTCCCTTTCCCTTATCTCTAGTTCTCTCTTCTTGCTTGAGGTGGTAACCTCTTTTTAACCAGTCCTGAGAAGATACTTGTACTACAAGCTCAGACTTGGACACTGGTCTTCAATTTTACCATGATTCTCCCAGGCCCAAGACTTCCTTTTAGCAAGAGTTAAATGCTTATTAATGTGATACAAAACCAAGAAACAAAAGATTGTATATTTACTTTAAGCTTTACTTTTCTTTTTTTTTAAGATTTAAGGGGTACATAGGTATATTGCATGATGGTGACATTTGGGGTTTTTAATGAGCCCTCTCCCAGGTGTGATCATGGTACCCAATGGGTAGTTTTTTAATCCTTTTTTGCCCTACCTTCTTCCCCCCTTTAGGAGTCCCGAGTGTCTGTTGTTCCCAACCTTGTGTCTGTGTTTGCCTGGTGTTTGGCTCTCGGTTATGAGTAGAAAACATGCAGTATTCAGTTTTCTGTTTCAGGGATAATTCACTTAGAATGATGGCCTCCAGTTGCATCCAGTGTTGCTTAAAATAACATGATTTTGTTCCTTTTATGGCTGCATGGTACTATATACTATATTTTACTCTATCCAGCCCACTGTTAATGGGCACCTGGATTGACTCCCTGTTTTTACTGTTCTGAATAGTGCTGTGATAAACAAATGAATGCAGGTGTCTTTTAAGTAGAATGATTTATGTGCCTTTGAGTATATGCTCAGTAGTGAGATTGCTGGGTAGAATAGTAAACCTATTTTAGTTATTTGAGAAATCTCTCAATTGCTTTCCATAGTTGTTGAACTAGCTTACATTCTCACCAACAGTTTATAAAAATTCCTTTTTCTTTGCAGCTTCACCATCTTTTTTTTTTTTTACTTTTTAATAATAGCTATTCTGACTGGTGTGAGAAGGTATCTCATTGTGGTTTTGATTTGCTTTTCTCTGTGATTAGTAATGTTGAGCATTTTTTCATATGTTTGTTGGCTGTGTGTATGTCTTCCTTTGAGAAATGTCTGCTTGTGTCCTCCCCCCCACACACCTTTTATTTGAGTTGGAATCTCCCTCCATCACCCAGGCTAAAGTGCAGTGGCATGCTCACGAATATCCCAGTGTCGACCAGCTGGGCTCAGGTGATTCTTCTGCCTCAGCCTTCCAAGTAGCAGGAACTAAAGGAGCGTGCTACCACGCCCAGCTAATTTTTGGATTTTTATTGTAGAGATGAGGTCTCGCCAAGTTGCTTAGGCTGTTCTCAAACCCAAGGGCTCAAGCAGTCCCCTCACCTTGGTCTCAAAAGTGCTGGGATTACAGGCTTGAGCCACTGCACCTGGCCAGTTCACTTTTTAATGAGGGCTATCTGTTTTATTCTTGTTTATGTGTTGAGTTCCTTATAGATTCTGCACATTTGGCCTTTGACAGGTACATATTTTGCAGATATATTCTCCCATTCCATATGTTGTCTCTTTATTCTGTTGATGGTTTCTTTTGCTGTTCAAATATTTTGCACTTGATAAGGTTCCATTTGTCAATTTTTGTTTCATTGCCTTTGCTTTTAGAGACTTGGTCATGAAGTCATTGCCTAGGTCACTATACAGGAGAGTGTTTCCTAAGTTTTCTTCTAGGACTTTTGCATTTTGGGGTCCTATTGTTAAATCTTTGATTTATCTTGAGTTAATTTTTGTATATGGTGATAGGTAGGGATCCAGATTTATTCTTGGGAATATAGTCAGCCACTTTTCCCAGCATCATTTGTTGAATAGAGTGTACTTTCCCAAATGTTTGGGGGTTTTTTCAGCTTTGTCAAAGATGAGTTGATTGTAGGTTAGCAGTTTTGTTTCTGGGTTCTCTATTGTTTTTCATTGTATATGTGTCTATTTTTGCACTAGCACCATGCTGCTTTGGTTACTATAACCTTGCAGTAAATTTTGAAGTCTGTCAGTGTGATGTCTCCTGCTTTTTTTTTCTGCTTAGGATTTCTTTGACTATTTGGGCTCTTTTTTTTGCATTCATATGAATTTAAGTATTGCCTTTTCTAGGTCTGTGAAAAATGATGACGGTAGTTCAATAGAGATTGCATTGAATCTGTATATTGCTTTGGGTAGTATGGACATCTTAACAATAATATTTCTAATCTATGAGCATGGAGTATTTTTCCATTTGTTTGTGCTATCTTTGATTTATTTCAGCAACATTGGTTTTGTTTGTTTGCTTTGTCTTTTGAGTTGAGGTCTCACTCTGTTGCCCAGGCTGGAATGCAGTGGCATGATCAGGCCTCAACTTCCTGGGCTCTGGGATCAGGTGATCCTTCTGCCTCAGCTTCCCAAGTAGCTGGGCCTTCACATGCATCGTATCACACTCACCTGCTTTTTATTTTTATTTTTTGTAGAGACAAATTCTCACTATGTTGCCCAGGCTGGGCTCAAATTCCTGGACTCAAGCAGTCTTCCCATCTCGGCCCCCTAAAGCATTGGGATTAAAGGTGTGAGCCACCATATCCAGCCTCATCAACATTTTGCAGTTTTTGCTGTAGAGATCTTTCACCTCTTTGGTTAGATGTATTCTGAAATATTGTTGTAGCTATTGTGAATGGGACTGTGTTTTTTATTTGTTTCTCAGTCTGTTTGTTGTTGTATAAATGCAATTGATTTTTCAATGTTGATTTTGTATCCTGAGATTTTACTGAACCCATTTATCAGTTCTGGGAGTTGAGTTTTTCTGGTGAAATCTTTTGTGTTTTTCTAGGCATAAAATCATATCATCTGCAAAGAGAGATTATTTAAGTCCCTCTTTTCCTATTTGGATAACTCTTATTTCTTTCTCTTGTCCAAGTTGTTCTGGATAGGACTTTCAGTACTATATTAAATAGGAGTATTGAGAGTAGATTTCTTTTTCTTTTTTTTTTTTTTTCCTCTTTTAATTTTTATTTTGAAATTGTGGAGTACAATTCAGGGTTAGGTATACAAATATTCACCTTGCAGGTACCCTTATTGATGAGATGTGCCCCCCATCCCCAGGAAGATATCTACTACTGTCAATCCCAGCTCCCCAACCCCCACCCCACCCCCACCCCTGCAGTTTCCTGCCACTTTCTTTTCTCTCTCTCTCTTAACTTTTATTTTGAAATTGTGGGGTACAATTCAGGGTTAGGTATATAAATGTTCATTGTGCAGGTACCCTTATTGATGAGGTGTACTCCCCCTTCCCCAGGCGGATATTGGGTACTGTCAATCCCAGCTACCCACCCCCCACCCCCCATCTCCACAGTTTCCCACTACTTTCAATCCCTTCCCTACAGTAACATGGAAGTTGTTCAAGGTCCACTTATGAGTGAGAACATGTGATACTCAGCTCTTTGTTTCTGTGAGAGATCACTCGGTGTTATAAACTCTAATTCCATCCAGGTTGCTGCGAAGTTCATGATTTTGTTCTTCTTTATGACTGCATAATATTCCATCGTGTATATGTACCACATTTTAAAAATTCAGTCCTCTTTTGATGGGCAGCACAGTTGGTTCCACATTCTTGCTATTGTGAATAATGCTGTGATAAACATACATGTGTAGGTATCTTTTTCATAGAGTGACATGAGTTCTTCCAGATATATTCCCAGTAGGGGATCACCACACTGATTTCCACAGAGGCTGTACCAGTTTACACTCCCACCAACAGTGTAGAAGTGTTCCCTTTTCCCCACATCCTCTCCAGCATCTGTTATTTTTTGAGTTATTGATGATAGCCATTCTGACTGGAATTAGGTGGTATCTCAGTATAGTTTTAATTTGCATCTCTTTGATGACTAGTGAGGCTGAATATTTTTTCATGTATTTGTTGCCTGCTCATATGTCTTCTTTTGAGAAGTGTCTAGTCATATCTTTAGCCCACTTTGTGATGGGGCTGTTTGTTTTTTTCTTCTTTTCAGCAGGTTTGAGTTCAGCACCTTGTAGATCCTCGATGTTAGGCCTTTGTCAGACACGGAGTTGGCAAAATTTTTTCCCAGTCTTTGGGCTGTCTCCCTGCTCTCTTGATGGTTTCTTTGGCTTTGTAGATGCTTGTCAGTTTAATGAGGTCACTCTTGTCTATCTTAACTCTTATGGTCAGGGCACTTCGGGTTTTTATCAGGAATTGGTTGCCAGTTCCAATTTCCATAAGTGTCTCCTGCATTTTCTAAGGTTCTTACAGATAGAGGTTTTACATATAGGTCTGTGATCCATTTAGAGTTAATTTTTGTGATTTGGGGGATAGATAGGGGTCCTATTTCAATCTTCTGCATGTGGTCAGCCAGTTTTCCCAGTACCATTTACTGAATAGGTTCTCCTCTCCCCAGTAGTGGGTGGTGGAGGCTTTGTCGAAAATGAGTTGGATGAGAAACTGAGGTTTTACTTCTAGAATCTCAATTCTTTTTCATTGGTCTATATGCCTGTTCTTGTACAAATACCAGGCTGTTTTGATTATTGTAGCTGTATAACACAGTTTAAAGTCTGGGAGAGTGACACCTCCTGCTTTTTTTTTTTTTTTTTTTTGCTATGGATTGTTTTGGCTATTCTTGGTCATTTAAGTTTCTATATGAATTCCTGTTTTGTTTTTTCTTGGTATGAGAAAATGTTGCTGGTAATTTGATGGGTATTGCATTAAATCTGTAGATTGCCTAGGTAAAATGGACATCTTAACACTGTTGATTCTTCCAATCCATGAGCATGGAATATTTTTCCGTGTGTTTTTGTCATCTTTGATTTCTTTGAGCAGTGTTTTGTAGTTTTCATTGTAAAGGACTTTTGCGTCTCTGGTTAAGAAGATGCCAAGGTATTTCATTTTTTTGTGGCCATTGTGAATAGAATTGTGCTTTTTATTTGAGTTTCTGTTTGTTTATTAATGGTGTATAGAAATGTGATTGTCTTTCGTACGTTTATTTCATAGCCTGAGACTTTGCCAAAGTCCTTTATCAGTGCAAGGAGGTATTTGGCAGATTCTCTTGGGTTTTCAAGGTATACAATCATGTCATCTGAAAAGAGAGATAACTTGACTTCCTCTTTTCCTATTTGGATACCCCTGATTGCCTTCTCTTCTCTGATTGCTCCAGCTAGGACTTCCAAAACTATGTTGAACAGGAGGGGTGAGAGTGGAAATCCTTTTCTTGTTCCAGTTTTCAGGGGAAATGGTTTCAATTTTTGTCTGTTTAGGAGTATGCTGGCTATCAGTTTCTCATAGATGGCTTTTATTATTTTGAGGTATGTTCCACCTAAGCCTAGATGTTTGAGGGTTTTTATCAATAAGGGGTGTTGGATTTTATCAAAAACTTTTCCTACATCTAATAATATAATCATGTGGTTTTTATTTTTATATCTGTTGATGTATATAATTACATTTATGGTCTTATGAATGTTGAACCAGCCTTGCATCCCAGGGATGAAGCCTACTTGGTCGTGATGGATGATTTTTGAGATGTGTTGTTGAATCCAGTTTGCTAAGATCTTGTTGAGAATTTTAGCATCTATGTTCATCAAAGATATTTGCCTGTAGTTCTCTTTATTTGTTGGGTCTTTAGCTGGCTTGGGTATCAATGTGATATTAGCTTTATAAAATGATTTGGGGAGAGTTCCATCTTTTGCAATCACCTAGAATACTTTCAATAAGATTAGTATCAATTCCTCCTTGTAGGTTTTGCAGAATTCTGCTGGAAAGCCATGTGGTCCAGGACTTTTTTTGTAGGTAGTTTTCTTATGACATAATCAATTTCCTTGTTTGTTATTGGTATATTTAGGGTCTCAATTTCTTCTTGTTTCAATCTAGGGAGGTTGTGTGATGTCAGAGTATTCTCCGTTTCCTTTAGGTTTTCAAGTTTGCTTCCATACAATTGTTCATAGTAGTTTCTGACAATCTTTTGTATTTCTTCAGGGTCAGTTGTGACTTCATCTTTTGTGTTTCTGATTTATTTTATTTGGGCTTTCTCTCTCTTTTTCTTGGTCAGTCTTGCTAGGGGACCATCTATCTTGTTTATACTTTCAAAGAACCAACTTTTTGTTTCATTGATTTTTTGTGTTATCTTTTTGTCTTCTGTGTTTCGGATTTGGGCTTTTATTTTGGTGATCTGGATTCTTCTGCTGAAGTTAGGGTTATGGTGGTCTTGCATTTCCAGCTTCCTTAGGTGACTTGTTAGGCTGTTAACTTGTTATCTTTCCATTTTCTTCATGTGTGTTTGTAAAGATATGAATTTCCCTCTAATTATTGCTTTCATGGCATCCCAAGGGTTTTGGTAAGATGTTTCTTCATTTTCATTAGTTTCCAGGTACCTTTTAATATCTGTTTTGATTTCATCATTGACCCAGGAGTTGCTTAGCATCATACTGTTTAGTGTCCATGTCTTTGTGGGTTTTGGGGGAACTTTGTTGGTGTTGATATTTATTTTTATTCCACTGTGGTCTGAGAAGGTGCATGGTAAAATTTCAATCTTATGAAATTTGTTTATGCTTGATTTATGGCCAATGATGTGGTCAATTTTGGAGTATGTTCCATGTGGTGATGAGTAGAATGTATATTCTGTGGTCGTTGGGTAGACTGTTCTGTAGATATCAATTAAGTCCATTTGTTCAAGAGTCTCATTGAGGTTCTGGGTCTCCTTGCTGATTTTTTGTCTTGATAATCTGTCTCGGGTTGTGAATGGGGTATTAAAGTCCCCAGCTATGATAGTGTTAGAGTCAATCTCTTTTTGAAGTTTGCCTAGAAGCTGCTTTACGTATGTTGGTGCTCCTATGTTGGGTGCATATATGTTTAGGATGGATATTTCTTGTTGA
>CAUYQG010299302.1:0-24729 GCA_963574415.1 Tarsius wallacei
CTGGGTGATGTCAGGCAAGACCCTCACCACTGGCTTGTCATCTCCACCAGCCCCTCTCCGTGCTGCGGCCAGAGGGGCCTTTCTGGAGCCAGATCTGACCATGCCGTCACCACACCTGAGGGAGAGAAGCCAGTACCGAACACTGAGACCACTGCTGCCCCGCACAGTCTCTGGTCACTGCAGACACTCAGCACAAAGGGTGCACGTGAAGGTGTGTTGGGAGCAAGCTCACCTCTCACAGACAAACAACTGTGATGACAGCAACAGCTCTCAGGGCAAGGGCATCTAATCCCCCCCCGCCCCCCCCGTTACATCTCCCTTTCATTCCAGTTTCTTCCAAGGACGCAAACTCTGCCTGACCACATGTGCCACCTGGGCGGTAGCCCTGACATCAGGGGAAGGGGGAGCCCTGCCCATCCATACAAACATCCCCTAAAGAGCCTTCCCCCTCCCTAAAGCCCCGCACGTGTACCAGCCCCTGCGTGCCTTCTTTCTCTCTTTCCTCCTCCCTCGTTCCGTAAATAACAAAGGGTTTTACGTAATATGACTTCATGTATTCCCCATGTCCCAGCAATCTGGCAACACTGGAGGAGCTCACCTCTCCCTAAAGACCATTCCCCTTTCTCGAGAATGTTTCCCACTGTAAACAGTACAAGCAAACAACACAAAGAACAGTGGCAAGACAGCCCCAAAATATGACAGATCTGCTTACCCTCCAAAAATAAGACCATGAGAAAAACAGGAGTGAGATGAGCCACCCTCGAAAAGGACTCACCCTCGGCGGTAGTCTAAGAATGGGTGGCTGAGAAATTCCACAAGCCCCAAAGGCCAGCTGCGATGGCGTGGGCAGAGCCTCCGAGGCATAACGTGAAGTAAGTGGTCAATGCTGGGCTCTGGAGCAAGTGTCCGCAGAAGGCAGGCACAGCGTCTTTCTAGGCCTGGCCAAGGTGGTGCGCTGGCAGGGAGGGTCCTGCCTCTGGCGGTCCTAACTTCCCATCTCCCAGCCACTGAGGTCCTCGGACCCCTGTCCCCAGCCTTATCCCTGGCCCACCACGCACCGGCTGGCCTACGCCCCCTTTCCCAAGATCTGCCACACAGGCGGAAAGCCAGGACAGAGGTAATCAGGGTGGGACCCACTGACGGAGGCCCTGAGGCAGCAGGCCGTAGGAGGCTCTCTCCTGAGTCTATGGCCCGTCTCTCCTGAGTCTACGGCCCGATCCACTCCCTGGTCAGTATCCCCAGGTAACGCCTCCCCAATCACCAGAGCACC
The DNA here is from genome assembly GCA_963574415.1 of Tarsius wallacei. Taxonomy (NCBI): domain Eukaryota; kingdom Metazoa; phylum Chordata; class Mammalia; order Primates; family Tarsiidae; genus Tarsius; species Tarsius wallacei. The sequence goes on from CAUYQG010299302.1 coordinate 1,271, forward strand.
AGTCATTGGGTCAGCTCACCTCTAAGGTGTTATAACTCACACATGAAGTTCTCGGGACACTTTCTGAGATCTTTCCACTGAAATCAATTTCTCATTTGGGGGTCTGAATTCCATTCTGCAACTCAGTACATTATTTGTAATACACTATAATTAATATAACAATTGTACTTGTTTTAAGAGTACATGTCTGGGCCGGGCTCGGTGGTTCAGCCTGTAATTCCAGCACTTTGGGAGGCTGAGGCGAGTGGATTGCCTGAGCCCGCCAGTTCGAGACCAGCCCAGGCAACTTAGTGAGACCTCATTTCTACAATAAAATAAAAAATAGCCAGGAGTGGTAGCGTGTGTCTGTACTTCTGGGCTACTCGGAAGGCTGAGGTGAAAGGATCACTGGAGCCCAGAAGGTCAACGCTGGGGTGGCTGTGAGCATGCATGCCACTGCACTCCAGCCTGGGCAAAGGAGTGAGACTTCAACTCAAAAGAAAAGAGAAAGTATGTGTCTGTTTCCAGGCTACCCCCTGACCAACACTGCAAATACTTGGAGAATGGGGACCAGTTCTGGACCCAGAGCTCCTGGCATCTGAAACGGGACAGCCATCACCATCCACAAGAGCAAGCAAGCTTGGCTTCTGAAAACACAGAAATGTTGCCAGGCTCCAGCTTGTTCCTCAATCTCTAGGGCAAAAGAGGCATTTTCCATGGACCTCCTCCCAGCCCCACTCCATGACCAGAGAGCTACTGTGTGCGCCAAGCCTGCATCACATACGTGACCCACGCTGGCCTGGCTTACTCTGTGCCAAGCGTGTCTAAATGCTCACAGTAAGGGACCGGCTGCCTCCATTTTTCAGATGCAAACAGAGGCACAATGACTTGCCCAAAGTCAAGGTGTGAGTAAAGTTTCAGGGCCAGTAGGCAAACCAGGCCATGGCTCCTTGTGCCACAACAGAGCGGTCACCGGGTGCCCATGACGTCAGACCCGTGTCCCTCTGCAGCACTCAGAACATCCCCGCACAACCATGGCTTCAGAAAGACATTTTTCAAAGAATGATGCCAGTCTCGTCAGCACGTTACAAACTCGGAGAGTTATGGCGTACCCCCACTGCTTGAGGAGCACAGAAGGCATTCTCTTTTTAGAGCGTCGAGACCACCGACACTTCACAACTCTAAAGAAGCCTGTGATATGATTAAGTGTCTAGCTTTTACTGCGTCTCAACAGATTTGTTTCAGCTAGGTTGCACTTAAGACGCATTCGAGTCGTATTCATTATGGACCCCGCTCGTCAGGGCCCCCACACAAACACTGGGGACAGAACACTGACGCCTGCTGGGACGCACATGGAATGCGAGCTGTTTCGTTCTAGCTACTGCAGCGGTCTGGCGCGGCTGTCATAGCTCTCCTTCCTGGGATACCTTGTGGCAAGACCCACAGGCCGAGTTGCAAGAGCAACACGACCCCATGTTGCTGTTTGAGGACGACACAATTCCTCACATGCAGGTCAGCCATTCCTGAGGAGGCATGGGGGTGAAGGCACAGGGATGGATTCTGTCTGGCTAGACGGAGGCTCATCGTTGGCAGGTGCTCGTGAGACAGGCTCGTCACAGAACAAAAGGTGTGAAGGCAAAGACGGCAGGGGCTTTGCGGAACTCCATCACTACCATTAAACCAAACACACACACACACACACACACACAGACTCACTCGCTCACTCACACACTCTGGTGCCGGGAGGTGGAAGGCCTCTTCTGCTCCTTAGAAACGGACCAGGCTCCTAAGAGCTGGTGGAGATGAGGTAAGAAGACTCGCACAAGCCCTTCTGTCTCATCACTAGACTTGCAGGAATGAGACACCTCCCTCTGCTCTGACCCAAACGAAACCACCCTCCAAGTGAGGCCTGCACGGGGCAGGGAGACAGGCTGACAGCCGCAGTCCCCTCCGCTTCGGAAACAGTAAGATTCCAGTTGCTGGAGGTGGTTGGAAGGCGCTGAGGTTTGCTTGCTGGGTGCTCGGTCTGGGAAGAACGATCCAGATCACTTGAACCTGTGCCTTCCCAAGTGTGTCCAATGGAGCTGTGGTTTCCAGGGCACGGGTGGGTGTTCTGCGGTCAAGAGAATGACGGCGAAGGAGAATGGGAACTCCAAACGAAACAAAGCTAGCTTGCTTCCTTCTTGCCTTCTTCGAACTTGGATGCATACTGCCTACCATTATATCCCTGGGGCCAATAACAGCAGTCGCAATGACAGCAGTAATAACAGCTAACACACACAAAGTCCTTGCCATGTGCCACGTACTATTCTGAATTCCTAAAGCTTCATTTGTATCAACTCATCTCATTCTTATTAACAACTCGATGAGGTAGGTTCTTCTCAGTTGAGAAGGCTGAGACACAGAGAAGTTAAGTGGCTTGCCCAACATCACAGAGTAAGTAGTGGAGCCAGAACCCACATTCGAGTGGCAGGGTTCCCCAACATGTGCATTTAATCACAACGAAGCACTGCTGAATGAACAAATGAACTGAAAATTCAGAGCACAGTGTTTCCCAAAGTTGACTGGTCACTAAAGCTTTTCCCCGAGGAACAATACACTTTGTTATACACTTTGCAAAAGGACCATTTCAGCCAATCTGCTGTTTAGTGTTAATTTTTAAAAGTGCAGGCTTGGTGACCAAACCTGGGCCCAAATTCCTGCTCTGTCATTTCTTGATATGCTTTTGAGTGTCAGTATCTTTGCATGTGGAACAGGGACAAAAATATTCAACCCACCCCACAAGGTTGCCAAGAAGGTGAAGTCGAATAACAAAGGCAAAGGGCCTGTTAAAAGATTGGCTCGTGGTGACAAGTAATAAATACCTGATTACCATTCCCATCTTCGGATGGGGAAACTGGCTAGTGAGTGACAGATCAGGACCAGGAATCGGCTCTGCCCCTGTCCAGTGGCCCTTGGCTTCTCTGTTCTTCCAGGAATGCCTTTCTGCCTCTGCTTCCTAGCCAGCCACCCAGCAGCCATCACCTCTCTGAGAGCTGGAAGAGGTGAGGGTGAGCAGAGGGAGATGCCTGGATTCAGGGATGAGCTGCTGGGCCCAGCACAGGAACCACGCCTGTCTCATTCAATGTCTCACGCCAGTATCCAACCTGGGGGTGGCCGTGAGTGTGCATTGAATAGATGGATGTGTGGATGAGCACCTAACCCACGTGATTCCTCCCTCCCCCACCCAATGAGCAGTAAAATGCCAATTAGAACAAGGACAGGCTATCAAATATAGTAAGGACAGCACATTTTCTGGCACTAACATCAGTGGTGGGGATGAAGGCTATCAGGGAACTTTTCCTGCCAGGTGAGCAAAGGGGATGGTCTTGGAGAAAGGTGGCATGTAGCAGCAGAGGAGGCACCGGCAGGAGAAGTTGAAATGCAAGTGACAACAGCCAAGGCAGGGGCAAAAGTTCTAGGAAGGGAGAATAAGGAGAAAGCAAAAGCAGAGAAGTGCAAACGACAGCTACACCTTAAGAGTCAACCTCAGGCCAAAGCAGAAATCCAAGACCGATGAAATATGGTCAGAGGGCTATCGCTCTGAATGTTAGGGAGGGGTCAAGGATCATCAAAGCCCTGGGAAAACCCATTTCTCCCAGGATCGAATATTCTGCACACTTCTGTCATCCCCTTAGACACAAGAGGGGCACACAGAAGTATATCCATTTATATATGCTTACAAACCAAAAGACATGGAACACACAGACAGATAGAAGACAAATCGTAATTCGTTATCTCTGGTCTCTATGGGCTGCTGAAAATACTCTCTAAATAGAAATGTTAGATTAATACACAACAGCTTTGGTTTAAATCAAGATCAAATTTTCATTATCAAAAAATTTAAACAGAAGATCCCAAAAGGGCAAAGCAATTTGAGACTCTGCTTAGGGACATTTTGGTTTCGTTCACAGTTTCTCTGCAGTCAGATTCATGTTTCCGTTGCCAGACAGAAAATGGTGTTTAAGGCAAGATGAATTGCAGGGAAATATTAAAAAGATGAAGTCAATACATCTGTCTTTTCAGTTCTTCAGACATCTAAAAATTCCCACCCGTATTGGGGTAAAGGAGTGTTCTGTTGTTAGCAGTTAATTTATTTCTTTTTTTCTGATTACAAAAGGAATACACACCATGGCAAAATATATTTAAAGCACAGAAGTGCATAAAAAAGGAAGAAAAATTACTCCAAGTACTACCCCCTAAAGTACCCACGTAATATTCATGGCTCCTTTCAGCATTTTTTTCTGTGTTTCTTCTGTGATTGTAACAATACTCTCTCTATATTTCCTAAGTTGTTTTTTTCGTCCCATGCATTACAAACACAGACACACTCCCCCCACCCCTCCCCTCTCTAGATAGATAGACAGATACAGGTAGAGGTATATTTTTTTTGAGTCAGGATCTTACTCTGTTGCTCAGGCTAGAGTGCAGGGGCACAATCGTGGCTCACTGCAGCCTCAACCTCCCGTGCTCAGGCAATCTTTCCACCTTAGCCTCCCAAGTAGGTAAGATAGGCAAGCACCGCCACACTCGGCTTATTTTTTAATGTTTCTGTAGCGTCATGGTCTTGCTGTTGCCCAGGCTAGTCTTGAACTCCTGGGCTCAGGCTATTCTCCCATCTCCGCCTCTCAGTGCTGGGATCGCAGGCATGAACCACAGCGCCCAGCCACTACAAACATAATTTTTCATGGCTGTATAAAACTTCAAAGAATGGCTGCTTCTGGCTGCTTTTTAAAATAGACTGCTTCAGTCGTTCTATACTAATCAATATTGTGACTAAATGAACAAACAGATAACAACATGAGCTGCAAATCTCTGCGTGGAGCTGTAGTACACAATGTTTCCCAATGATTTTGGCAAATTACATTTTAACATAAGAATGATAACAATAACAACTAATATTTACAGCTAGTTTAGAGTTTACAGAGCATTTTCATGGGCATTCAGCTCATTTAATCCTCACAGCAACCTTATATAGATCTTATTATGTCTACTTTCCAGACAGAGAAAGCCAACGATTTGAGGTTAAACAACATTCCCATGATCACATTACCTGGAGAGACAAGGGACACAAAGATGGGACCTGTCTCCAGGTCAACGGCTCCCAAACTTACACCCAGATCAACACCACTCTCCTGAAGGTGAGCTGCCATCTACCCCCAAACCTAGTCCTTTTGAGATTCTCATTCCCAGCACCACCCACCACAGCCCAAGCCAGAAGGCTGACTCTTCCCTTCCCCGCCCTCCTCATCCATCACCTTCTCCATCCAGCCTTTCCCAAGGCTCAGACCGCATCACACCAGGAGGCCTTGGTCAAGCTCACCTTCCAGTCACAGGGCACAGTGACAGGCAAAGAAGAGACCTTTAATGGACATCTGCTGAGAGGGAGGCAGGGTCTTATGATGCCACACACTCTGCAGTATTAGGACAGCACACCACCTTACCAGAGAATCAAAGGGGTGAACAAAACAAAACAAAAAAACTTCCATCTCACTGAATTCTCTTTACATGACCAGGCTTTAAAAGCTTACAATTAAACGTACATTAAGGGCTCCTTGTGAATTGTATCCAAAGCCACAACTGCCACAGCATTCCTTGATAAGACTAACAATCTCACAATTAATCATCCAATTGTCAATTTCCCTTTACACATGAATCACATTAGTAAAACCTGAAACACGGCAAGACGATCACAGTGAACCTTGCCATCAGCTAAAAAGGCGGATTCCAAATACATTTTGAATAATGAAATTGAACAGAAGACCAGGGCAAACCCAGTTTGCCACTGTGGTCGACGGCGGAGGAAGCACCTAACTGAGGCAGCCCTGAACAACCAGGCAGCCGTGAAATGCTCTCTAAAATTCATTTTATGGGACCATGCTGTTATAAAGCAGCCGTGCCAATTGAAGGTGTCTTCATGGCATTAAAGTCTTATTAAGACAGCAAATCTATTCTTTAAAAAAGAACAATAGTATTCTGAAAAGCATCGCAAAATTAGTCAAGTTATTGCCCTATAAGGAGTCAAGCATGCACTGATGTTTAAAAGGGTTCACAGGTTGTACCATGTTCAAACAGAGAACATGAACACAGTGAAATCCTAAACAGAACATCTTCCCATTAATTAGGCAATGAAAAGCAGCCTCCCCAATTTGAGCAGGAACAAACAGGAAAGAAAAGAATATACCTCTTGTGCGAGCAAAAAAAAAAAATACACACACACGAAGAAATTAAAGGCAATTCATTCCACCCTCAATAGAATCAGTTTCAACAGAAATAATTAGAGATCTTACTTGGGCTGCCTCGCCTCCTTCGCACTGCTCTAAAAGCAGAAAGGGCCTCCTGGCTGGCACCGGAGGCAGAACTCCGAGGCCCTGGAGCCCAGACTAAACCACCACCCGTCTTGGGACGGAATGCTTTTTGGGCAGACACATAACGCCTAGAGAAGCAAACTGCCTGGGAGGAAAGAATGCAATTCTTCTTACGCAGGATGGGGTAGAATAAAATATCAGACCATCCTTCTTATCTGGGATGGGGTGAACAGAAATATCCAGCTTTCCTAGGTGGTAAATTAATTTTTAAAAGGCGTGGGGAGTATTGGTAACTTAGAAATGAGGACACCAGATGAACAGGCCCATCTCAGCCCACTCCCATACACACGTGCATGCACACACACACACAGAGGTTAGGTGATGCACATACTCTGGGAGAAAAGCTTGTTCTTCTGAATATGAAGGCATCATCTCCTTATGATGTAAAAAGAACCCTCTCTCAGTTAATGCCCCTGTGAAAACCTCGCTACCACCCTGGAGTCCTTTAGTTACTCTTCCCATTGAATCAAGTCCTGTCTCCTAAATACTCTCAAGTCTTGCTGGTGCTGCAGCCTCAGACTGGGCGCTTGGCAGATTCTCAGGGCCCGGTTCACACAACACCTTCGCTGCATCCTTCCTGACTTTACCTACACAGCATCCAGCAGACTTCAACACCATCTATTTTTTTTTTTTAACCTGTGCGCCCTCTTCCCACCTCCGGGTTGGAAGCTCCTAGAGGAAGGGGGCTATTTTTACCCACTTAACACTTCTCCCACTTCGCAGAGTCTGGCACATGGCACAACAACAATACTCCTACTAATAATAGCAAATGTTCCAGAACCAAGTTCCAGCAAAGGACTCGAATACTTTGTCTCACTTAATCCCACAAGATGGGTGCTAGAGCTCCCCCATTTCACAGATAGGGACACTGAGGTATAGAGGGTTGAACTATTCACCTGGGGACCGAAGCAAGTAAACACCAGGCCAGGATCCTGGTCAAAGCTCTGGTGCTCAATCACCGTCTCCACTTAAAGATGCTTGGAGAATGAATGAATAAATGCCAGAGTCTTTCAAAAAGACTCATTTCTATTTTGCAAAGTTGGACATTTTCTTAGTCACTTTCTTCAAATTAAAAAGTAACATTCTCACTAAAGAAAACTTGGAAAACATAGAAGAGTGTAACAAAGATAAAAAGACAACCTCACACCATCCAGAAACAATCCCTACTGAGACTTTGAATTATTTTCTTCCAGTCATTTTTCTGTGTTCTCATGTTCATCAGCCCTTGTAGATACACAGGTATTTGCATGTGTCATGTTATATGTGCATATATTCATGCTGTCTTTATATTTTTTTACATTTTTCTTCCATAAAGCTAGGGTGAACACAGCATCTGTAATTCTTTATGTTATCATGATTTTCCATGTTATTAAATAGTCTTAGAAAACAGTATCAGTTACACACTAATTTGTATGGGTGATTTTAACATCATTTTACCATTCCCCTATATTGGACATAAGGCTGTTCCCAATTTTTTTAGTATTATAAATAAGACTATGATGACCATTCCTGTTCATAAAGTTTTGACCGCACTTTTTTTTTTTTTTTTTTGAGTCAGACTCTCACTCTGTCACCCAGGCTGGAGTGCAGTGGCACGCTAACAGCCATCCCAGCGTCGACCTGCGTGCGCTACCATGCCTGGCTAATTTTTTGATATACTGTAGGGACGTGATCTCACTTAGGATGGAGTCTCAAAGGTAGAATTGTTGGGTAAATGGGATATGAAATTCTTAAGATAACTGTTTTCAGAACAGTCTGAACTGATATTCCTATTATACCTGTCCATCCTTGAAAAAGTTTTTGGAGGCTAAACGTGCTTCCATAATCCATTTGATTTTTTTAAAAACTGACCTGCTTTACCTTCAAGTCATGAACTATATATCCTTTCATGAGTCAGATTACAATTTTGCGTATCTGGTGTCATATGCTAATCAGTTAGCTGGTGATAAATATAACCAGTGTATCTCTGCAAAAGGCTGATCCCAACACAGAAATGGAGATGATCTCAGCCTGGCATCCGCAGGCTGGTCTGTCTGAGGCACTGCAATCCTCATTTGGGTGCCTGGATTTCATCCCTACTGCTGTAAGATGTGGGGAGATGGCAGCTCTGGTTTTCTCTCCTCCAAAGTGGCCTTCTTTTCGTTTCAACCTCAGAAACGTGGTTTTGCAAGTATTTGACTGCTTTAAGTAGAGGATAAAAGCTGCCACTCGTAGCTCTGTCACCATCTCCCTGAGAGTGGCAGCTATAAATCCACAGATCTGGCCATTGGCCCCAGCATCCTCGGCTAAGTTCCCTCATTTGACTCCCCCTTAGTGGCGAGGTTCTTCACCCCACAAAGCCAGTCACAGGCCCATCTGCCAGAGAAGCCCAGTGACAGGGCCAGTAGGAAAGATGCCATCTGGAACTGGTGAACTGGCCTAGGAAGGGCCCACACTAGGAGAGGGGCCCCAGCCATGCATTCCATGGGACACAACAGGTCATGGAGTGTGCAAGGGTCAAGCAGGCCTGCTGTCAGAGCAGACAGACCCAGTGGAATCCCACTCTGGCGTTCCCCGGCTGAGTGGCTTGGACAACCGCCCCAGTTTCCTCAAGCCTATAAATTGGGTCTGATAGTATGCCTCCTTCATGGAGCAGAAGTAGAGACTGAAGGAGAGTAAACAGGAGTGCTCGGCACAGACAGGACAAGCAGCAGGTGTCTGCTAATGTCACCACAGAACAGTTTCTGAGCCCCTCTTCCCTGGTGCCACTTCACAGTGACAACCCGACCGAGAAAAGGGGACAGACCAGGGAGGAGACACAGACGACTATGAATCGGCCTGTCCCTTCCTTGGACCTGCATGTCAACAGCTTCCAAGCTCAACTGTCTCTACGTAATGCATCCAGTCCTCAGCACCAGGGGAAGCGGCACGGCAGGAAGCCTGCCACTGCTAAGTACCGGGCATAGCGGGCAGACAGGCGTGCATCCTGGTATCACCCGTGAGCGGCTGTGAGGCCAGAAGCAAGCGATTCTGGAGGTCGGTCTGAGCCACAGCTGCCTCATCTCGTCACTGCAGCAGGGACAGCATGGAGCCTGCACCACGGGCCACAAGCACAGCTGACGGGCAACACATCGGGGCCCAAGAGGCCAGGCACCACGCCCGGCAAACGACAAGGATGGCAACAGCACAATGATCCCAGTGGCTAACATCTGAGCCCTTACTTTGGGTTACAATTTGAAAAGACGTGGCCTTTATCAGCACACTTTCCAGAACCCAGAGCCCAAAATATCTGTCCATGAAGAAAACTAAAAGGCAAATGTAAAACTCCATGCTCTAATTTCAATAATACAGTGATACGTCAGCTAATGCCTTTTTGGATTTCCCAGGAGAAGACCCTTAAAAGCAAAGTCTGTGCACCCCCTTCAGCCCGCCGCATCATGAGACAAAACAGACATCGCCAGGCTCGTCTGCGTCTTGGCACCAACGCGAGTCCCAGGCCTGGAGTCCGGCTGAGCCTGGCCTTATCTATATTTGGTACGTGATGTAAACCTAGAACATCTTATTCTTTCGCATTGAATAAACCAGCTTAAGACATCATTACTCACCACCCTAGTGAGCTCATTTTGAAACTCTGAAGGTGGAGAGGCTACTCCTCACATTTCTTGCTAAAAGAGAAGTGGCTTGACTCTCCACCATACAGCCTGAGCTGCCACAAATACCCTTACCAAGAGAGAGGGTGAGCGCACACTGTAACTCTCTTGACATTTCAGAAACACAGGGCCAAAAACACACACACAGGGAAGTCTTTTTCCTCTGATAAGTACCTTCCTACACGAGGCTACCGATTATGAAAGCCAGGAATGGAGTTAAATGCTTCTATTGCACCAAGCAGAATACTCGCCACTTTATTACTTATTTGAAAGGGACAGAGAATGAGAATAAAATTTCCTCTTCCTTCTCTAACAAGATGAGTCACAATTTCCAAACATTAATCAATCAGTGAGTCAGAGTGGGGGAGAAGAGGAAATGGCGGGGAGGGTTCCCACAGAGAGCTCTTCCCAGAACCACAGAAAAATCAGGAACCTCCGGAGACTGACTCGACCTCCCCAGTCCTCCTCACATGTAAAGAGCACACACGGCATCCAGAAGCCAGGGTTTATGGTTCCCAGGACACTTGCTCCAAGTATTGTGCTTCTCTGCTCATGCATGTAACTGTTCAACAAACATTTTGGGGGCACTCAAATTTGTGCTGCGAACACAGAGGTGAGTCAAAAGCCCGTTGGAGCCCACATCCGATCAGCCAGCGACTGTGGGGGGACACACGGGAGACGCGCCCCACTCAGGCACACACACCCAGCCACAGAGGAGGCAGACCAATGGGCAGGGGAGTGGGAGCTCCAAAAGCAGTTCCGAGAAAAGGGAACACCAAGCTGAGACCGGCAACAGTCAGCGAAGGGGAAGGTGGTGGCAGAAAAGGGAGTCATTCCACACAGGACCACATTTGAGCAAATGTGCGGGGAGGGAAAGGATGGCATGTTCCAGAACCTACAGGCAGTTCAGCCTCAGTACACTGCCTACTGAATGAGGGAAGGACAATGACCGGAGCACAGATGGCAAAGGCTCTTTGATCCCTGCAAATGCTGACACTGATTCTCGAGGTCACCATTCTCTGAAGTGTACTCTGGGTTCTGCCGCAGGGTTCTGATACCTTAGCCAGAGGGCTGGTCAAGGCGAACTGCTGGGCCTGCCCCAGGGCTTCCGACTCAGCCTCTGGAATAGACCAGAGGATCTGTGTTTCTAGCAAGCTTCCAGGTGACGTGATACTGCCGTGGGACCACACCTTGAGAACCACTGCTCTACAGGACAGGAGTCAGCAAACTACAGCTAATGGGCCCATTTGCCTCTTTAAATAAAGTTTTACTGGAACACAGCCATGCCCACCATTTATGTATTGTCTATGGCTACTTTATAGCAGAACTGAGTAGTGGCAAAAGACACCATATGGCACACCTGCCTGTAATATTTTACCATCTGGCCCCTTTACAGCAAAAGTTTGCCAACCCCTGCTATAGCCTATAAGAATAGGTGGTAAGAAAGGGAAAACCAAAAGGTGTTTTTTACAGTCAACGAGTTTTGGAAGGTACTGGATTAATCAATGCTCAGCAGGTTTCATTTCTGCAAGACTTTTCAGAGCCTTGATTACTAGTACGATTATTCTAGGACTGATGTTCCCAGAAATGCAGTAGGGAACACTACATTAGTCTATGGAATGCCACTAAAGGATTTTAGCCAATGAAGCTAATCGATCAGAACTGTATCTTTGAGCATGGGTAACATAGTGAGACTCTGTCCTCAGAGAAAATTAAAAAAAAAAAATCAGTTTGGTGGTGCATGCCTGTAGTCTCAGATACTTGGGAGGCTGAGGCAGGAGAATCCTTGAGCTCAAGAGTCTGAACTATGACTGTGCCACTGCACTTCAGTCTAAGTGACAGGGTAAGACCCTGTCTCAAAAACAGAGAGAACTGTATCTTAGAAAAACTGCTCTGGGGGCTGAAAGACTGAAAGGGAATGATACTGGAGGCAGTGTGACCAGTAGGTGGTTGCTATGGTAACTTCACAAGAAGTGCAGAGAGTACGCTTGGGGCAGTGGGTGGCAAACTTTTTCTGGAAGAGATAAGATAGTAAATATCTTAGGCCTTGCAGGCCTTTTGGTCTGTTGCAACTACTCAACTCTGCAGCTGTAGTCCAAAAACGCAGTCAGAGACAATTTGCCAACAAAGAAGGATGGTTGTGTTACAGTAAAACCTGATTTGGGGAGGTGCATTACGGAAAGACAGAAAGTGCTAGAGATGGATGGTGGCGATGACTGCACCACGTTGCTGTACTTAATGCCACTGAACTTCGCATCTGAAAACGGCTAAAATGCTAAGTGTTATGTTAGGTGCATTTTATCATCACGTTTAAAAAAACCACCAGCACTGAAATGTGATTTTCATGTAATTTCCACGTATCCTGAAATAGCATTCTTCTTTGTTTTCTTCTGTCCATTTAAAAACGTAAAATTTTCACTTGGGGGCCACACAAACACAGGCAGTGGCAGGACCCCCGCTGACCCCTGCCCTGGGGCAAGAGGAATAAAGAGGAAGCGGCAGATGCCAGAGCTGGGCGGGAACGGGCACTGACTTTGGTTGGCGCATCGGGGACAGGGACACAGCACGGCAGGTGGGTGAGATGGGGCCCAGAAGTCCAGTCAGCACATGACAGGAGAGGAAGAGAAGCCGGCACTGGAGCTGTCAGATCCTACTGGGCGCTGATCAGCCCGCCCACAGGTCAGGCCCAGGGGACACCAGCCCCCAGGGAGCAACAGGCTTCTGGCTGCCAGCCACCAAGCGTCAAGGGTAAGGGCCCCTCAGGGAATGTCCCTGCAGACCACTGCCCAGCAGACAAAGAAAGCACTCTGCCTTGTCCAGAGTCAGCAGCTACCATGAAATCCAATCAGAGATGAGGAGATTAAATGACGACCCATGCTTCTCAAACAACCTGTGGAAGAACACATTATAAATTTTGAAAACTCCAATCCGGTGCGGACTGAGACTTTCATAATGCAAGAAAAATGCCACTCGGACGTCACTGCAATGTTGTTAAGCTGCTATCAAAGTTTCTCAACACCTCTCCTGAATTTCTGTTCATGTCTTGTTGGAGGCCAGTAACCACCAGTTTGCTGGGCCTTGGACCACACTCTGACACACTTGAGGGACGTGGTGGCCTGGATCCTGCCTCCTGAAGTTTCTCCGCCAAACCAGAGCAAAACGCACATCCCAACCAGGCTAACCAGCCCCGAGCTGAGGGACTCGGGCAGGTGATTCCTCAGGGACAAGACTCTGGAAAGTGGGGAGCCTCGCTGTGATGCCGTGGCACCAGGGCAGGCTGAGGGTCTGCAGCCGCCAGAGAGGGACTCCGTGACCCCTGGCTGAGGCCACAGAGCAGAAGCCCCTGGCGTTTGACTGTCGTGAAGCAGTAGGCACGAGGGTCCCCCAAGCAACCAGAGGCCCAGCCCCAAGGGAGCTCTGAGAGAAGGCGGAGGGGGAGCGAACACCTCTCCATCTTTATAAAGAAACCAGACAACGCCAACACTGAAAATCTACAGAACAGGCAACGTCCCAAGGCTACCCCTGGTTTTAAAGACTCGCCTTTATTATAAGACCCCAAGGCACCACACGCCCCCATGAAAAGCTGACTCCTAATATGTACTAGGGCACAGAGGGAAGGTATTGCTCACTCCATCAGAGCAGACAGGAGTTTTCCATTTAAGAGATGTAATTGCAGATCATTTTAGAAAACGCTCAACAACTAATTGTCATTATAATACCAAGTTTACATAGCCCGAATAATGGACAAATATCACCATGTAATAGAATAGTACAAAAATGGTAATTTTACTATGGGAAGTTGGAACTTGCCATTTCAAATTAGCAGAAGCTGTGAAGTGGGCATTACTGACAACGTGAATATAGTGATTGGGGCTGATTTCCTGGCGGCTGGCCGAGTCCGGCTGCCTGGCGTCCTGCGAGTTAATTATAGCTCTGTTAACCGAGCGGGAACAGGGAACGCTCGGCAGTGACGCCAAGATAAAACTCAGCCCAGGTCTCTGCAGATGAGGCACAGTGTTGAGTGTTTTGGCTAGAGATCAGGTGCAACAGAAATTCTTCCCAATTAATTTCCTAAGCGACGGCCCTAGGACGATACAGACATGTATTGCTGGGGTCAACAATTCTCAGAAGCCAAACTTTCTGAAGGTGTCCTTGCTAACTCAAAATGTGTCTTCATCCTTTCCACGCTGCAAGTGGAATGGCTAAGTAAGTCATTTTCGTCTACATCCAAAAATACTTCATTTACTGCTTTAAAAGTTGCCTTTAAAAAAATCCCAGAAATCAAAATATGTGACTATCTAAATTAGCTCTCTCCACAGACTGAGACAATTATTTCACTGTGGGCTTTTTGAAAATAAATCTTTCTTTTCTTTAATTTTAGAGACTGTATTGTGCACTCTGAGATTTAAGATTGGGTTCTCAGGTCGTTGCCCGTCTGATCTGTGGCATGCCCCTTGCTAGAAGGCCCTTCTTCAGAAACCAGGAGATGTGTGCAGCATGACCCGCGGTTGGACGGAGAGACATTCAAGCTCAGGCTTGTGGCTGGGACAGGGTGGTTATTTTGGGGTGAAGTTAGTCCAGTGTTAAGCCTGTCACCAAAGAATGCAAAATAAAGGCTTGTTGTTGCTTTCTTGTCCTTCAGACCTGCATCTCCTTCCTTCCCAACCGCCACTGTCCGTCCCCGCCACCCCCCCACCCACACACACCCTGGGTACATCCAGGGCTTCCGCAGTTCCCTCTGCTCTGCATCTCCTTTTCATCACCGAGCTGGTGGAAGGACTGGTTCAGGGGTGCCATCTCTCTAGTCTCGCTACCACCGGCCCCTCGGCCCTCCCCATCTGCTGTGTGGGGTGGGCGTCAACGTTGGAATCAGCTGAAGCAAGTCTGGTTCCCAAGGTCAAGTCTACACCTCTTGTGGCTTCCGCCATCCGCAAAACTAAGACCAGAAGGCCCGCCTCGATGAGCAAGGGAGCACATCGAGCAGGCAGAGCAGTGATGCGTTTTCTTGCCCTGCCCTACCAGTCACTGCCTGGCTCGCTCCCCGCCCACTCTCAAAGCTCTCCAAATCCAACCCCATCCAGACACTAGAAACCCTCCTCTTCCTACGCAGCCCTGACCCTGAGTCTTGGGAGAGCTGTTGTCTGGCTCGCCATCACTTCAGGACTGGTTCTTACTCTCGTGCTACTCTCCCGGTCTACACATCGTTCTGGAGAATGCCATCGCCTCTTCAGTCGCCAATCACCGGCTTCATCGGGGCCTCCCCAGGCCTTCCCCTTCCCAAACCCACAACTCCACTCTGACCTTGCTCCAGGCCCTACCTTCCTGGCCGTGGACCCACTGGGAAGCATGTCGCACTCATTCTTTAAATAAACAAAGGAGCCGGCTCGGTGGCTCAGCCTGTAATCCCGCGCCTTGGGAGGCTGAGGTGAGTGGATGGCCTGAGCCCGCGGGTTCAAGACCCACCTGGGCAACTTGGCGAGACCTCATCTCTACAATAAATAAAAAAAATCAGCCGGGCGTGGTAGCGCGCGCCTGTAATTCCGGCTACTCGGAAGGCCGAGGCGGAAGGATCCCTGGAGCCCAGTGGGTCGAGGCTGAGGTGGCCGGGAGCGGCCACTGCACTCCAGTCTGGGCAACAGAGTGAGACTCCAACTCAAAAAAAAACAAAAAAAACCCCAAAAAACAAAAATAAACAAAGGCCCCATCTTGACTCCTAGACTAAGCCCTTTGCCTCTGGTGTTCCCAGCCCTGGCTGACAGAGCCAGGACTCTTCCTGCACCCAGACTTGCAGATGGAAGGAAGGAAGGAGACACGAGCGCCAGAGTGAGAACCGTGCTCCTGTGCACCGGAGGCTCGGACCCCACATGCGGGGTCCTTGGACATCCCCAGTCCCCTGAGCCCAGCCCAGACGGGAAGCCCTGACTCCTCCCTCTCGGCCCACAGTCCTGCATGCAGGATCCTGCAGATTCCGACCCAGATCCTCTCACCCTCCAGGTCTTCCCCTCAATCCCCACAGTCCCGGTCAGAACCTGAAGTGGGCCCTCAGGGTGCCCACCTCACTCTTATTCAGAACATCAGCGTCATGAGGGCAGGACCACCGCCTGCACCCCCAGCACCTAGCACCGTACCTGGCATGGAAGGACGTTCAGTAAACACAGGTTTTCCATAAATTCTTGTGCAATTGTAAATAACAGTAGGTTAACCCCCAGCTATAAATTATAAAATGCGACAAACAGAGAAAGAATCTACTTGCAATTTAAATAAAAGTATTGGTGACTGCTTTAATTCATTTTATTTTCCTGGCAGTAAACTCTAAATTCCACTGAACGGTTTCGGCAGTGTTGTGCTTTCTATCCAAGTGATAGTGGTTGTGGCGAAAGCAAGAGCAAACATATCCTGTAGCTAAATGTGCAGAACCAAAGCCCAGCCCTGGTGGGAGCCGGCTGCAGTCCAGGGCCTGGGGCCAAGCTGCCCTGCATTCATGGAAGCCCCCCACGCCCCCCCACTCCACGCACCTCACACCTGCCTCGCAGGCTCCCGAGTCTCTGGGCAACTGTGCCAAAGGAGTCCTGAAGAGGCTTGAGGGTGGCACTCTCGCCACGGCATTTTAGAAAAGTGCCCTGCTGCTTTATTTTCTCATTCTCATGGCATCTGCTCTTACCTCTGGGTACTGGAAGAAGCAGGCTGACCCAACCCACATGCTCTTCCGCAGGCCAAGCCACAGAACCCCGCTTCAGGAAAGAGGCCTCTCACACCTCACACCAAGTGGGCCAACCTGGCAGGTGGGGAGAGATGGGGGGGCACTGTGTGAGCCCCCCAGAGGCAACACGGACATGCCCATCTGCTACCTGGTAGCCCGAGGGGGCTGCTGCAGGTCAGTGGGACTCTCAAGGAGCAAGCAGCACAGGGTTTAAAAACGAAAACAGACTCTCCAACAGACAGACATGCTGTGGCAGGTGACGTGGACTAGCCAGAGAGGACGAGCTGGGTAGAAGGAGTCAGGGCCTGGGCTCCCAGGCGCCATCTGGTAAGACACTCAAGTGTGCCCTTGAGCAGGTCCCCACTTCTCTCTTCCGAGAAGCGAGGGAGGGTGGGGGCCAGATCACAGGTCCCAACTGGTGGCTCACTGGTTGCAGGGGGAAGCCGAGGCAGGCCTGGGCGCCTGGTGGCCACAGGCAGTCACTCCCCTCCCTCCCACGCGGTCTCCCTTCTGGAGCAGCCATCTCCTGGATGAGCCAACACCGTGATGCCCAGAGCTTCTCCCCCCAGACTTGGATGGGTTCATGCCACACAGCTAAGACCGCCAGAGAGCGTTGCTGGTGTGCAATGCTGGCCGACAAACTTAGGACCTCCTCCTTGGGAGAAGCAGTTCTGTTTCCGTCGTGCTGGGACAGACAGAAAGCAGGTGATGCGGAGCAGCGGGCCCTCCGACCCCTCCCTATCCATCATGGCAGGACTCTCCGACACGTGTCCCCCTGCCCCCACTGCCACAGAGGACCAGGCTCCCTACAGATCAATTGCCTGCTCTCCAAAGGCCTCGGTCACCCACACCTGGGATGGCTGAGCCCAGTCAGCCGGTGAAAAAACAAGTTTTCTCCCCTGAGTCACGACGCTAATGGAGGGTTTGGCAAGAACCAGTGCGTGGCTCAAGCTGTCGTGTTGCTTGATTAGAAACGGTTTGCCTACAGTAACAAGCAACCTGAACTTCCATCAATGGGGGACTGCCAAAAGACACCAGAGTGAGCCACATGCTGGCGAACTACTCAGCCACTCACAGACAGGCTGGGTCAACACAGACTACTGTGGGAAGATGTCCCCAGCACTCAAGCTTACAGAAGAACGTGGTCCCAAGCTCCCGGCACACAGCAGATGGTTTTCAGTATTACTAAGCAGATCTGAGATGCATGTGCATCTAAACACACAGAGATATCCAAAATATTTACAAGATGCTAACAGTGATTACCTCAAGACAGCAGAACTTGGGGTGATTTTTCACTTCCTCATTAATTAAATGAGCCCCTATCAGCTAATCATGAGACATAAAAACAGTTTCATCCCCCCTCCCATTTTGAAAAAACAAAAGTATGCTTCATACAGACAGACTTCAGACATCATTGCAGGACAACACAAGAATATCTAAATGCAACAAGGGTAAAATCAACAAAAAGTTGCCAGAAGGTCTGTCTCTGTGTGAATGCAACAGCATCAACAATATTTTCCTAAGTTATCAATTCATTTATTTAATGATACTTATGAAATGCCTAGGGACAGGCAGTGACCAAAACTGCATCCTGAACTTCCAAAAGTCGGAAGGTGCCAACAAACCTAGGGTCCTTAAAAACACTGCATTCCCATCCGACTTCTGGAGGCACGAATCCTTTGACCCTGATGTTTCTGAGCCTGGGTCCTCCCTCTGCATCCTGCATGTGACGCTTCATACTGGAGACGGCCCACTTGATCACAAATACTAAGAGTGGGTACAAGATGCCCAAAGGAAGGGCTGATGCCAGCCAGTCAGCACAGAAAACCATGCACTTGCCAGTTCAGAGTTTTAGATGAATCGTTTTTCTCCAACTCCGTATGAGCACTCACCCGGATGAGGAGGAGCATTACCGCCACCAGGTGCTAGGTATGGGGCACTCAATCACCACACACTTGTGCATAGTAGCCTTGCTTACTGGTCACAGCCATTCTAAGAAGGACAGATTCCCATCCAGCTAAGTGGAGGTGCAGTGATCTGCCAGCAGCCATGGAGTCAAGATCTGAGCCCAGGACTGCGTGTTCAGAGACCCTCACTGCTTCCATCAACCCAGGTGACAGGTGCCAGGAGCTTGAGGGCACACTTGGGGAGCCATCGTGGAGGCTCTCCGAGGGCCAGCACAGCACTGGCTGCTGATGGGCCAAGAGTGGCAGTGGGGAGGGACGACCCAGGCAAGTGAGCCTTGTGGGGACCGATGCTGCTCACCTTCTGCCCCAAAACAGGCAGCTGGCAGAGGGACTGGGCAGCAGAATACCTCCCTCTCTCAGTCAGCTTCTTGGCTTTGAGCAGACACTGAAGTACCACCAAAGACAAGGTGAGATCGAAAGACACACCTGCAGAAACTGGGCCTCTTGAAGTGAGAATTCAAAAAACACTTTTGTTCCGTTTCGCTTATTCTGTGAAAGCAAACCTATGACCCAATGTGTCTGTGTCACAGACAGGCAGTTTCCCTGCTGGGAATTTTCCTGTCCTGGCCGTGATACTCCACCCTGTTAGCTTTGGGAGTAGTCCCTTTCTCCCTTAGTCATTCACTTTTGGAAGCCCTCCAACCCTCGAGCTAAACCTGCAATACCCTAAAATGGTAGGTGAGCAGTACTTCTAGGATTTGAGCATCTTTCTCCACCTACTGGGACAGAAGCTGGGTACGTTTCTACTTAAACTAATGCAAAAACAGACCTGGGAAACTATGTGTACTGGCATGTTTGATAATATTGCAGTTTCACCTCCAACCAAAAAGACTTAAATAACAGGGAGAGGGAGAAGGAGAGGGAGGGAGGGAGAGAAACCTTTCCCTTGACTGTGGTTTTAACAAGTTGTTCTAAGCAGTTTCTGCTCTTTTAAGGTTTGTAATCAGCTCTGGAATTTAGCAGTACAAAATGCCCCTCAGAACCCAAGTGTCCAAAGGCTTAAGTGGAGTAATTAAAAACCCAGAATTCTTCTAAGAATGCATCCGTTGACTGGTGAAAGGCTTCGTTACTAAGCTGAGATCCCAGCCTGAAATGAAGCAGACCCAGTCCAGGAATGCCAAGGCCTAAAAACTACTGGATGAGGGAGGAGACCAGTCAGCTCTCAGAATCAGGTTATCAAACTGCAACTACCGAACTGCAAATTTAGCAAGAAGGAAAAATCCAGTCGCTTGGCGAAATTGGTTTTGGGAAACAGATTCTATTGACACATTTCGTTTCCAAGAGTGTGCTTGCTGCACAAAACAAAAACGTGAGACGTGTCTTCTATTTCCACCTGTAAGGTTCCCCAGGAGCACGGGGAAGCCACGCACTGTGCAGGGGACAACCCTTCCGCTGCTAAGCTGGACCCCCGCGGAGGGGCCCTCAGGACAGCGATGGAGGGCCCCTTGTGCAAGCTCAGGGGCAAGCATAGGTTGGGACCCGCAATTCGCTCACTTCCCCTTCAAGAACCTCCTACAGCAAAAAGTCAGCCGGAGAGAGACTCCAGCGGGGCTCCAGGTCCCCCTCCTCTGGGCGAGCTGGCGAGCTCCCCGAGCCGCCTGTCAGCGGCCCAGGCTCCACCAGGGTTCAGGTTGATGGGAACAGGCTGCCCCGCTAGCTGCGTCCATGGAAACAAGGTCAGATTGGCAACAACAAGCCCCAGCTTTAAAAGAGCCACCTGCCTCAAGGAAGTTGGGCTGGCCGCCCTCCTCTTCTGACTTTTCCAATTTACAGTACGGAAATGAAACGTGCGTGGCTGCTGACAACAGGGGGACTACTGTGTGACAACTCTGGGCAAGTCCCTGCCCTCTCTGGGTTTGCTCTCTCTGGCTGACAGGGTGGGCTACCAACTGCCACTGGCAGTGACAGCATTCCCACTCTGAGGTGTCCTTGGGCCGGGCCGGGCAGGGGCTGGATCCCTCTGTGAACGTGGGCATCACAGCATTTAATCAAGCAGCCGATGCTGACTGGTCAATCATGTGCCCAACCAGGGATTTAGGAGGATCCCAGGTATTGGTCTTGCCTTACCAGGGCTTACCGTTTAAGGGAAAAACATTCACATGGAGAGTTAAAGGACAGAGGAATAAATAATAACATAAGGACACACGAGAAGAACACCTAGATCCAGAGAACAAAGGGAGCAAGACATCTGGCCGCCGCTCCCCTGCACAACTAGCACCCCGTGCCTTCCACCTCACCTGTGCATGCACGCAGGCGCCACATCCTGCCCTCGCCACACCTGCACCACCGGCGAGAGCCAGTGACTTCCAGGAGTCCCTGAGTGTGTCAACAGTACTCAAATCCCCTTGTCCCCAGCAGTACAAGGCCAGAAACTGGTCAGCTTGACGCACACTGAAACCTCATTCTTTGACAAAGATCATTTACATCCAGCCTGAGGGTAAGCAGGCCATGCTAACAGAGGAGAAAAGGCAGAGTGGTGCACAGGATGGCTCGGGGTGAAGATGGGAGTGATACTGCCCAGCCTCCCTACTGAGCCTCCCCACTGAGCCAATCAGGGTATCAGGCAGGTGAGGTGTGGGGGCTGTGTGTGGCTTTAAGCAGACCAAGGGACTGCATGTTGGGGATCTCAGATGAGTACTGCCTGACCAGTCTAAAAACACCTCTTCCTAACCCCAGTAAGAATGACCATCATTAATAAAACAAACAACAACAGATGCTGGTGAGGATGCGGAGAAAGAGGAATTCTTCTACACAGCTGGTGGGAATGCAAACTAGTGCAACCTCTTTGGAAAACAGTGTGGCGATTGCTTAAAGAACTAGAAATTGACCTTCCATATGACCCAGCAATCCCCCTATTGGGAATATACATGGAGGAACTTAAATCATTCTACAAAAAAGATACCTGCACACGCATGTTTGTTGCAGCCCTATTCACAATAGCAAAAACATGGAACCAACCATGCTGCCCATCGATACTGGACTGGATTTTAAAAATGTGGTACGTATACACAATGGAGTATTATGCAGCAATAAAGAAGGACAGACATAAGGACTTGGCAGCAACCTGGATGGATTCAGAGTCATCATACTCGGTGATCTATCACAGAAACAAAGAACAGAGTACCGTATATTCTCACTCACAAGCAGACCTTGAACAATTATCGTAATACTGTAAGAAAGGGACTGGCAGTCGGAGAAAACCGTGGTGGGGGGGCACACCTCATCAACAAGGGCGTCTGCATCATGAACATTTGCATACTTAGCCCTGAACTGTACCCCACATCTTTAAAATTAAAACATTTAAAAGTTAAAAAAAAAAACAAAACCTCCTCATGGGGGCACACCCATATGATAGAATACTACTCAGCACTAACAATGTCCATGTCCTACCACACAGGTGAATTTCAAACGCATTACACTAAATGAGAAGCCAGACTTAGAGGCTGCACGCTCTAGGGTCCCTTTCCATAGCATTCTGGGAAACGCAAGCCATGGGAAGAGAAAACATCAGGGGTTGCCACGGGCCGTGGGTAGGAAAAGGGGTGCGGAAAAATGCAGGGAGACAGTAGAACTGGCTTGTTCCTTAGTTGTGGTGGTGGCACACGATTGTACATGGCTGTCTATAGTCATCAAATGGTGCCCTGGCTTTTTAAAAGATCTCTCCCCCAGCGAAGAACTGATTTATACCAATATCTCTATGCCAGGAGATGAGGTTAGAGTGCAATCCAAAAAAGGTTCAAGAGCGGATATCAAGCTTTCTTACTGACAGATATCCTCAGGGCCACAAGCAGCTAGATCTGAATATTCACTACCGTCTAGAACTCAACATTCGCCTTCTCCCGGCTTTCTGTGGGGGGTGAGGGAGCAGCAGGAGTGCGGGGGGAAAGAGATGAGATAACAATCTTCTCAACTTAGGACTGTCTCCCACTATTTATAAAAGTCTCTGGTGCCTGCTGGACTCAAATTTGCTGGAAAGCGCTGGTGATGGTGAAGTGAGTATGCAGAAAACGATGTGCCTCGATGGAAAACACAGAAGCCTGGCTTGGCCATGAGTCACCTGCAGGAGGTGCCTTGTGTCACCTGTAGGAAGGAGTTGGTTGAGCAGAGGTAGGGAGCACGGCTCCAGGGCTGAGCTGCCGGGCCAGGCGACCTGAGGCTCAAACCTCAAAGATCTGCTCTGCAAGATGTGGGCATTAACAGACTACCTCGGGTGTGTTTTAAGTTGTGAGGAGTTCACAGAACACAAGCGTACAGCACGTGAGCAGCGGACCTGGCACACTGTCCACCCCGATGTTAAACGTCTACAATAATGATCAGAGCCACAGGCTCTGCGTGTAAAACTGCTTTAATTCACACAAAGAAGAACACGTCTATACCTCAGGGTATTGTACTAAGAACACAGAAACTACTCCCACTAAAATCTGCTCTGGGCAGGGGGCTTTATAGACTTGATTTCCACCCTTCTCCCTACTGTGAAGCCTTCTCCCCCCCTTTCAAGGACCTCCTCACACCCCACTCCTAGGGGCCTAGACATCTGAATAACCCTGGCCTATGCTCAAAAAAGAATCCTACCGCCACCGGGTGCTGTCTGTGTCACATGCTGTGGCCTCAGGCAAGTCACAGGCAAACAAGAAGGGTGAACTAGATAGCCTGGATAATTTTTGCTGTTGTTACTTTAATTCTCCCAGAACATTCCTGCAATGGAGAGCCCTATTCGGTCTACACATTAGACAGTATTCATCTCCATGACCTAAACCCCATGGATTGTTTCCAGCTG
>CAUYQG010299304.1:0-11965 GCA_963574415.1 Tarsius wallacei
TCTGTATCATCTGTGACTTAGATGACAAAAATTTTAGAACACGTAGGGAACAGACTAATGAAGGAGTATAAAAAAGGCAAACATAACCCTGAAGAACTCAAATCACTCTATAAAAAAGATACCTGCACACACATGTTTATCACAGCGTTGTTCACAATAGCAAGAACCTGGAAGCAACCATGCTGTCCATCAAAAGAGGACTGGATTTAAAAAATGTGGTACATATACACAATGGAATACTACGCAGCCATAAAAAAGAACAAAATCACGAATTTCGCAGCAACCTGGATGGAACTAGAGTCTATAATACTGAGTGACCTCTCACAGAAACAAAGAACTGAGGATCACATGTTCTCACTCATATCCAACGTATTACCGTAAGAAAATGACTGACAGTGGTGGGAAACTATGGGGGTGGGACGGATAGGGTGATGGGATTAATGGTAGTCAATATCTGTCTGGGGATGGGAAGACACCTCTTATCAACAAGGGTGCCTGAACGAAGCATATTTGTATACCTAACCCTTAACTGTACCCCACAATATCATAATACAAAATATTGAATATAAAAAAAAACAACAAACTCAGCATAAAAAAAAGAAAAAAATCATGAATTTCCCAGCAACCTGGGTGGAACTAGAGTCTATAATACTGAGTGACCTCTCACAGAAACAAAGATCTGAATATCACATGTTCTCACTCATATAGTGGACCTTGAACATCTATTGTAATACTATAAGAAAAGGATTGACAGTGGTGGGAAACTATGGGGGGGGGAGGGGAAGAGAGTTGAGATTAATGGTAGTCAATATCTGTCTGGGGATGGAGAGACACCCCTTACCAACAAGGGTGCCTGAACGAAGCATATTTTTATACCTAACCTTTAACTGTACCCCACAATATCAAAATAAAAAATATTGATTTAAAAAATATATATTTCTGGTGGATAACTCTTTAAAATTATTCATAGTGAATAGGCCTAGATTTCTGAATACAACACTCAACTCTCATTTAGCTTAATAAAATAAAAATAAAAATGTGTGTACATTTTTGGCACTGTCTATATATAAAAATCCTTGTATTTCTACACATTGCAATGAATAATCTGAAAATGGATTATGAAAATGATCTACATTTAATAGCTTCTTTCTTTTACCCTTTAACTGTTTTTCTCTGTTGGAGCAATTTATTTGTTTTTTTTTATTTTTTTTTTCTAAGTCCACAGTTGTTTGTCTTTCCTCAGATATCCTCCTTATATTTTTCTTCTCTGTTTCTTCTTTCTTTCTTTCTTTCTTTCTTTCTTTCTTTCTTATCCAAGTCACCCATTTAATCTCCCATTCACCTTCACCCTGTGTAGAAAGCATAGCTGTGCTGGGTTTTCTTGGGTGGGTGAAACCACAGAAACTAAGTAGTGAATGAATATACATTAGAATCATAACTCTAAATAAAAAGAATTTGGCCAATGTCCATTAGAAATAATAACCTAGTCATACAAAGAAAAAAAAAGAAAATGATCTAATTTAGAATACCATTTTTAAAAGATTAAAATACTTAAGAATAAATTTAATCTTATGCAAGATGTGTATACTAAAAACTACAAAACATTGCTGAAAGAAATTAAGATAAGTGGAAAGACATCCCCAGTTCACAGATTGGAAAGTTAAATATTCTTAATATGGTAGTATTTCTCAAATTAATCTTCAAATTCAATGCAATCCCTATCAAAAATCCCAGCTGGCTTTTGGGAGAAGAATTGGCAAGCTGATCCTAAAATTTATATGAAAAATACAAGGAAACCAGAATTCCCAAAAAAAAAACATTTTTTTTAAAAAGATCAAATTAGGGAACTCATGCTTCCCAATTTCAAAACTTACTACAAAGCAACAGTAATCAAGACTGTGTAGTACTGACATAAGTCTAGGCAGATAAATCACTGGAATAAAACTGAGTCCAGAAATAAACCCTTAAATTAATTTGATCAACCCTTTAGTCAATTAATTTTTACAAGGGTGTCAAGACAATTTAATGACAAAAGTATTGTCTTCGACAGTAATAAGAGGTGGGGCATTTACGAGATGATTAGACTGTCTCATGAATGGATTAGTCTCCTTATAAAAGGACTTGAGGAAGGGGAATTTGGTGTCTTGTGCTTCTGCCCTTTTGCTGTGTGAAAATATCAAGACACCGAGATCTATGAGGAATGGGCCCTCGCCAGACACCAAACCTGCCAGTGCCTTGATCTTGAACTTTACAGCCTCCATAACTGTGAGAAATAAATGTTTGTTCTCTATAAATTACCCAGTCTGTGTTTTTGTTTTTGTTGTTTTTTTTTTTTTTTCAGTTGGAGTCTCACTCTGTCGCCCAGACTGGAGAGCAGTGGCTGCTCCCAACCACCGGAGCCTCGACCTGCTGGGCTCCGTCGATCCTTCTGCCTCAGCGGGAACTACAGGCATGCACTACCACACCTGGCTAATTTTTTTTGATGTATTGTAGAGAAGAGGTCTCGCCAAGTTGCCCAGGCGGGTCTCAAACCTGCAGGCTCAGGCAATCCATTCACCTTGGCCTCCCAAAGCGCAGGATTATAGGCTGAGCCACCGAGCACAGCCATCTCTGATATTTTGTCATAGCAGTGCAGACATCAGATTTATTGATAATTGTCAAAAACTAGAAGCAAGCAAGACATTCTTCAATAGATGAATAGATTTTTTAAAAACTGTAGTAGATCCATAAGATGGAAACTGTTCAGCAATAAAAGCAAATGAACCATGAAGTCCAAAAATACATAGAATAACTTTAAATGCATTTTGCTAAGTGAAAAAACCCAATCTGAAAAGGCTGTATGATTCCAACTATGTGACATTCAGGAAAAGGTAAAATTGTAGACAGTAGAAAGATCAGTGGTTCCCAGGGGTTCAGGAAGATTGGGGGAGGGATGAATAGATGGATCACAGGAGATTTTTATGGCAGTGAAATTATTCTTTATGATACTATAATGGCAGATATATGATATTATGCATTTGTCAAAATGCATAGAATTGTACAATACCAAGAGTGAGCCCTCATGTTAACTTAAGACTTCAGTTAATAACAATGCATCAATATTGGCTCTTCAATTACAACAAATGTACCATACTAAAGCAAGATATTAATAATAGGGGAAACTATGTTAGGAGAGAAAAAATATATGGTAGCTCTCTGTACTTGTTGTACAATTTTTCTGTAAATAAAAAAAACTTACATAAAACTTAAATCTATCAATAAAAAAGACACCCTATAGAATGAGACAAAATGTTTGTAGATGATATATCTGCTAGAGTCTAATATCAAGAATACATAAATCACCCTTAAACTCAACAATAAAAAGACACATAATCCAATTTTAAAATTAGCAATGGATCTGAATAGCTATTTATCCAAAGAAGATGTACAAACAATTGATAAAGACATGGAAAGATGCTCAACATGGAAATACAAATGAAAATCACAGTAAAATATCATTTCACTTCCACTAAGACAGCTGTAATTAAAGACAGAAAATAATTAGCCAAGAATGTGGAAAAATTGGAACACTCTTACATTGCTGGTGAATATGAAAAATGTTGCAGCCACTTTAGAAAACAGTTTGGCAGTCTCTTAAACTTAAACATAGAGTTACCATATGACCCAGCAAATCCACTTCTAGGTATATATTTAAGAGAATTGAAAACATATTTTCCTGCAAAAATTTAAACAAAAAATGTTCATAGTAGCACTATTCACAATAATCAAAAGCGGAAACAACCCAAGTGTCTGTCAACCGAAGAATGAATAAAATGTAACCTAAAAATTTTGGAATATTAATCAGCCAAAGAAAAGAACAAGGTACTAACACATGCTACAATATAGGTGAACCTTGAGAACATCATGTTAACTTAAAGAAGCTGATCACAAGTACCATTTATTGTACCATTCCATTTATATGAGATATCTAGAATAGGTAAATTCATCCAGACAGAAACAGATTACTGTTTAGCATAATCTAGAGAGAGAGGCAATGCCAATGTGTACTGGGTTTCCTTTTGGTGTGATAAAAATCTTATAGAATAGATAATGATAATAGTTACATAACAATGTAATATACTAAATGCTACTGAATTATATACCCTAAAAGTGTGTATTTTATGGTAGTGAATTATCTGCTAATGAAATGTTTATATGATATCACTTTTGCCGTATTCAATTTGTCAGTAATAAATTATTACATCCAGATCATACACAAGTGAAGAGGATTATATAATGGTATAAATACAAGGAGACAGCAATCACTGAAAACCATTTAGAGTCTGTCCATCACAGTCATTAACAAGTATTACTCTAAAAAGGGTCCATAGGATCCACCAGAGGCCAACAAGATCAGTGGCGTAGAATAGAATTAGAAGCTCTGGTCGATCAAAAACTGTTGATATTGCTGAGAAAGCAGAATCTGGCCTGTGTGAGATGACAAGAAGAAATGGTAATACTTTGTCTCTGGAAAATCAGAGTCCAAATTTGGGAAGGTCAAAGGGAGAAGAAAGAAACAGATTCATAGGAGCACTATAATAAATAATGTTGTGAGCGTTCCTTATATGACCTCTGCCATACTCAATAGTCTTTCCCCCTATGCCCAGGTTTATGCTGAAGATGGTTGTTTTCAAAAGATGGTCCATGGAGTTCTTGCATGCTTATCCCCTAAGAAACTTCTTTAGCAGACTTATTTAATCATACTTTTAAGCACGGGGCAAAATATGCATATTTTAATAGCTTCATCAGGTGAATCTTATACACATTCAAGTTTGAACTAGAGGTATAAAGGCTCTAGCTAAGGCTACTGACAAGTTTGAAATATGGCTGTAAAACTTTCTAGCTGGTATCCATGGGCAAGTTATATAAACCTGATTTTTGGTCCCTTCACCTGTAAAATGAAAATAATAATAACGCCTATCTCATAGAGTGATAACTAAGTGAATTTTGATGACTAAATAAGCTATATGTAAAGACCTTATGTATAGCACTCAATTAATGGTAATTATTATTTATAAAGCAAAAGGCCAGGTTTTCTATTCTTACACTCTTATTCCCAGTAAACAATTGGCTATTATTAGCATAGGGGACGACTGAGAGGCATTGTGGTATATAGTAAAATGAACAGGAGATCTGGATGGAGTCAGATCTGGATTAAAATCCTAGCTCTGTCATTTTAAGTTATCATAAGTAAATCACAATCTCTGTGAGTCTCAGTTTCCTGTGATGATAACAGTATTTATACCCCAGAGTTGTGAGAATTAAATTAGATAATCCATTTAAAGCACTTAGCATGCAGTAAGCACTTATTATACAATGCCAAAATATGTCTATCTCCCCACCCCTCCTGATCTATCACTGTAGTCATCAAAATGATTGATTGGCTAAGAATGATGTAGGTATAGCCCATGAAAAATTTTCTTAGAAGTCTAGTTTAGTCATTTCTACCCAGTTTAGATTTTGCCATTCATAGTTTTCTGAACTTGGAACATTTTACTATATGGTCTCTTCTAACCATGATGTCTGTGTTTACAAATCTCACCAAAATTCTGCTTATTGAAATAGATAATAATTTTCAGCTGATGATTATCATTGCCTGTCTCTTTTTCTGTTTAACAAAAACTAAACATGTTCCTAGTCCAGAACTTCAGAATGATCCAAGTTTTCCACAAAGTCATGTGGCAGACATGTTGTCATCATTAATAAATCTAAAGATCTAAATATATCACATCGGTATTTAAGTAGTCACCTTTCTACCTTGTCAAGACTAGGGTCCAAATACAAAATTTCAGTCAGATAGAAGGAATAAGTTCAAGAGACCTATTGTATAACATGGTGACTATAGTTAATAACAATGTGTTGTGTTCTTGAAAATTGCTAAGAGAGTAGAGTTAACAATGTGCTGTGTTCTTGATAATTGCTAAGAGAGTAGATTTTAAGTGTTTTCACCAAAAAAACTAAGTATATGAGGTAATTCATATGTTATTTAGCTCAATTAGCCATATTTCACAATGTATATATATTTCAAAACAATATATCATATATGATAAATATATCATTCTTATTTGTAAACTTAATATTAATCAATAAATACACTTAAAAACAGACAAAAGACTAGAGTTCATTAATAAATGCTTCATAAAATGACACTGGTCAGTCAGCATCTATCCTCTTAAGAGAGAAGTAGAGATATGTATGCAAGAACCTGCAACAAAAAGCAATATCTTGTTAAGTGTCAAATGGATGGTATAGACTTCACATTTTATGGGAGCTGTGAGGAAGAAGAAAGGGAACAGAAGTGAAGAAGCATATTAAACTCTCCAGGAGCAGGTGTACCTTGGAAAAACATTCAAGATAACTATAATTTTCATAATACAAACTTAAAGAAAATGAAGATCTATACTACATAATTGGATGGGGTCAATATATGGATGACAGAGTAAAAAAAGAGTGGTTGCGGCCATGAGTTGAAACACGTCAAAAAACCCTGGCAGACAGACTAAGTAAGCACTTAGACTTGGAATTTTATAGCCATTCTATTCAGTCAACAGATATTTGTTGAGCATGTATTATATGACAGACATTTTTCTTGGCATTGGGGAGATAGCAGGAAACAAGATAGATGACACTTACCTTGGGCAAGTTAGTTAACCTCTCTAAATCTCAGGGTTCTCATCCTTAAAAAGGAAAAATAATGTTTATTATTCTTATCTCATAGGGTTGCTGTGAGTATTAAAGAAGGGCAATGCATATAAGGTATTTTTTACATTGTCTGCTGCAGAGCAGACACATAAGAAATGAAATAATTACCCTGCTGGGGGGATAAGTGGGTCATCAGCTTGGCTGTGATAAATGTATATGACAGAGACAAAAGGAAGATGTTCAAGTAGAGAAAACAACATTAATTCATTCATTCATGCAAAGAAACTTTTTGAGGGTCTGTGACATTGGCATTCATAGGCATATTCCACTTACATGAATTCAGCTATATACAGTAGGAGAAAACTGGTTAGCTAGTATAAGCAAATTTTCCCACATTGCACTCAGTTAATATATACCCTGGACTGAATGTGAGATGAAAGTCATAAATTTGTTCTTTCATCTCTTAGTGTGAACATCTTGCTTTGCTGAGTATCATTATTTTGTTTACAGATACGTATTTTTCATGTAGCGTGGTCAACTACAAGTGTAAGCCAGTTACTTAATTTGGGGACCAAATTAACTCAGTCATCTGCTCCTACACTGTAAGAAAAGTTGACACTACTGAACTTTCTAAGGAAAGCATGTCATTCTCCAACGTGACACCTTCCTAAGGCATTACCAAAAGTAACTTTGACCATGTGATATTCATTTTACATACTGACTATGATCTGTCTCGTGTGTAAGGAGTGACTTCACTATGTATGCTAGGCATTACGCTAGATGATGAAGCTACATTGATTTAAAAAGAAATATGTCAATGTAGAAATCTATGTCTGGTTAAAAAAAAGAAAAAGAAAAAAACCTTGCAAACATAAAAGCAAAATAAACACATTTTCAGAAAACCAAACTTGTTTTCATCACATGCAACCTATGAAAATGCTAAGGAAAGATTTTTCAGGCTAAAACATTAAAAAACAAGATGAAAATTCAGACATAAGGTAGGAAATGAAGCAGTGGAAATACTAAATAGGTAGTAAATATAAAAGATTTTTTCTTTCATTTAATTTTTTAAAGGTAATTGAATGTTGAAAGCAAAGAATAACAACAATGTATTTGGATAGCTGTGTGGTAAGTAAAAGCAAAACATATAATAATGATAGCACTAAGGAGAAAAGAGGTGTAAATGTAGATATTTTTGTAATATTACTATATGTTAAATGTTATATTATTATTTCTGTATAGAATGTAATATGTTAAAGATGCATATTGTAATCCCACAACAACTAAAAATAATAATAATAACACAAAAAACTATTGTTAAAAAGCCAGCAGAGAAAATAGAATAGAATGCAAAAAGTAGCCCCAGAAAGACAGGAAAAAAAGAAAAAACAACAAATAATGTAGGGAACAAACAGAAAACATAAAGAAGTTAGATTTAGACATAGCCATAACAATAATTTCATTACATATAAATGGATTAAACACTCCAACAAAAGACAGAGTTTGATGAACTTGATTTTTAAAATCAATATCCAATTATATGCTCTTAACAAGAAATGTACCTAAAATATAACAACACAACCGGTTGGTGGGCCAAAATGGCTGACTGAAGACATTGCATGACTATGCTCTCACAAAAACATCCTAACTGAAGGAGCAAACTTAGGGCTTTGAAGGGTTGGCCCGAAAACCCAAGCTGACATTTATTGGATAGTCACCTTGGAACATGGAAGATGGACAGCTCCGAGCCCCAGTCACCCTTAGAAGCAGACCTGTCACAAGATAAGGAGAGTGCTCTTACAGAAGGAAGGGGTGAGTGAAAGGGACAGCTTTTTTTAAAAAACACCTCACACAAGCCTCTGCAGCCCTAGCCAAGGGAAAGACAGCCCAGGCCCTCCTCCTGTACCCCTCCTACACCAGCCAGGCACAGAGAGCTGCCTAGAATAGGGAAAGAGTCAATGGAACAGAACAGAGAATCCAGAAATGAAACTATAAACCTTCTACCAATGCATCTTTGACAAAGTTAACACAAACAAACATTGGGGGAAGGAAACCATATTTGGCAAATAGTGCTGGGGAAACTGGCTAACCACACGCAGAAGAATGAAACTGGACCCCTACCTACCATCATATACAAAAATTAACTCAAAATAAATCAAGGACTTAAGTGAGAAATCTCAAAATTAAAGAATCTTAGAAGAATACTTAGGGAACACCCTCCTGGACATCAGCCTAGGCAATATACTCATTGCCAATTCTTCAAAAGCAAATGCAGCAAAAACTAAAATTGACAAGTGGGAAGTTATCAAGTTAAAAATTTTGCACAGCAAAAGAAACCATCAAGAGAGTAAAGAGACAACACAAAGAATGGGGAAAAAATATTTAAAAGATATGCATCTAACAAAGTCCTGACATCTAGGATCTACAAGGATCTCAAATGACAGCGGGGGAAATAGCCCCATTAAAAAGTGGGTAAAGGACATGTACAGTCACTTCTCAAAGGATGACACACAAGCAGCCAATAAACAAATGAAAAAATACTCAGCTTCACTAATCACTAGAAAAATACAAATCAAAACTACATTGAGATGCCATCTCACCCTGGTTAGAATGGCTATTATTTAAAAAGTAAAAAAACAAAACAAAACAGGTGTCTCTCCACAAGACTAGGGAAAAAAGAATGCTTCTACACTGCTGGTGAGAATGCAAGCTAGTTCAATTTTTGTGAAAAACATTGTGGTGATTTCTCAATTTATGTTCCTCTGAGTATATTCCCAGGAGTGGGATTGCAGGATTGAAGGGTATTCAATCCTGCAATCCCACTCCTGGGAATATACTCAGAGGAACATAAATTGTTCTACCAAAAAGACACCAGCACAAACATGTTTATTGCAACACTATTCATAATAGCAAAACATGGAAACAACCAAGATGCCCATTGAAAGTGGACTAGATAAAGAAAATGTGGTACATAAACATGATGGAATACTATGCAACCATAACGAAGAACAAAAGCATGCCCTTTGCAGCAAATAGCTGCAACTGGAGCCCGTTATTCTAAGTGATCAATCCAAGAAACAAACAAACAAAAACCTGAATACCTCATGTTCTCACTCATAAGTTGGCACTAAACATTGGGCACAGGGACAAGGACAACAGATGCTGGGCACTGCTAAAGGAAGGAGGGGGATAAAGGATACAGAGCTACACATTGGGTACCATGTCCACCACTAGAGGGGAAGAGGGCTTGCTAGAAGCCCAAATCTCACCTTCATGCAATATACTTATAAGTGGGAACCCCCCAAAAAACTGAAAATTTTTTGGAGAGTGTGTTCCATGTAGTACAGGCTTCCCCCATCTGGTAAGTGTTCTAGGAACCCATTGGCATCAGTGTACCAGCTAGCATTGCTGTGCCAGATTGTGTAGCTTCAGTGAATTTTTTCTACAGTTTCTTTCAACATGTTTGTCAATTTCATGAGGGGGGGTGATTTATGAGCAAATGGAGAGTACTCTGAAGGCCACTGAAGTTTAACATGTAAGAATAAATTCACAATTTTTAATAAATAAGTTCTGGGATTTTTGGTTTCCCCTTCATATGTTGCAAATCTTCACATGTACCCCACAGCTCTAAAATATTTTTTTAAATAGAAAGAAAAGAAAATTTAAAAAGTAGCTAGGTTGAAAATAAAAGCATGTGTGGAGATATGCAATGCAAACAGCTCTTATAAAAAAGCTGCTGTGGTTACATTAATATCAGACATAGTAAACCTCAAAAAGAAATATTATTATTAAAGATAAGATGGGGGTCAAGATGACAGCGACACAGGTGGAACTGTGAGATTCTCCGAATGTGAGTTCCCCAAAAAGACTCTTGCTTCCCTTCCCCCACCCACTCATCCACAGCCAGACGCACGGTCTGAGGCCCAGGGTCCCTCGGTCCCATGCAGGGCCAGCTATTGTGTCCCTGGTTGCTCCCCCGCTGGTAGGAAATATCGGGACTCAGCTCCCTCCCTGGTTAACATACCCAGACCCAGCCTCCGATCACCGGGGAAGCTCTGGCTACCTGCCCAACAGAGAAGCTGATTCCATCTCTGACTGAAATACCCTGGGAACAGGCCAGGGCCACTTTTGCCAGAGCTTGGGAGCAGAGCTCTAACCCGGGCCAGAGCACCAGGCGTGTCTCAGACTCAAAGAGCAGAGAGGAAGGATCTGCGAGGGTGAAACTATCACACCGGCCATTCCTCCAGGCAGAGATGTGCATTGCCCTGCCCACCTACAAGCAGGCTCCACCTCTGTTCCCAAGGAAATGTCACTGAACAGAAGACAAAGCCACTCCCCTGGGAACTAAGTAACAGCAGTCTCAGATTACAGCTCAGAAAAAGAAACCCAAGCCTCAGCAAACGGAGCTCTCCACATTGCAAATAAGGAGAGAGGCTAAAGAGTAGAGATGAACAGATTTTAGACACTCAGGAAAGACCCCAGAAGACATGAATTTTTTTTTCTTTTTTTTTGGTTTGCCTTTGTATAGCTACAAGTACTCTTTAGGGAATTGTCTTTACTCACTTCTCTCTGGCCTTGTGTCTCTTTTTCACCTCTTACTATGGCTATCCTCCCTTTCACTCTTCTCTCTTTCTAACTTCCTACTGGCCCCCCTTCCTCCATTACTTCGTTCTTTTGCCCCTCCTTTTATTCCAGGTACCAAACCTACATTCTACTGCACAGAAAGATTGTAACACGGTGGGAAATAGGCTCCACTGGGCTCATACACCGACAAGTAGATGCAGCCAGAGAACTCTCATAAGGAAGAACAGAAGATTGCACAAGCGAAGCAAAAGCAACCCCACCCTCCCTGAAAAACAGAATTAAAGAAGGGGAAGGAAAGGAGGAGAGAGAGATAAATCTACACAAATGAAGAAAAACCAAAAGAAGAATATAGGTCTCTCCCAGACCCCTGGGACGGAGACACTGAGAAAACTGACTTCGGAATGCAAACAATGAAGAGCCCCCAAAATGATTGGTTTCACACTACAACTCTAGATATCAAGACAATAATGGAGAGAGTAAAATGAATGGAGGAGAGTCAAGAAGAAACTAGGAAGGAGCTGATAACTGAGAAAACAGCAATAAAGAATACTGTTAGTGAAATAAATAACAGAATGACAAGCATGGAAAGCAGAATTACCCAAGCAGAAGAAAGAATCTCAGAGCTTGAAGACGAAAATATAGAACTAATACAAACTGTCAAAAACACA
Organism: Tarsius wallacei; assembly: GCA_963574415.1. Taxonomy (NCBI): domain Eukaryota; kingdom Metazoa; phylum Chordata; class Mammalia; order Primates; family Tarsiidae; genus Tarsius; species Tarsius wallacei. Next base: position 11,934 of record CAUYQG010299304.1, read on the forward strand.
GAAAGCAAGCTCAAAAAGGCAGAACAAAACCT
>CAUYQG010299305.1:0-61833 GCA_963574415.1 Tarsius wallacei
ATGACAATTCTCTCAAAAAAGATGAGCTAAGAAGTATATTTTTAAAATATTGTTGACAAGAATAGCAGAACATAGGATTAAGAATGTTTTAAAGAAAACTAGAAAAAAAGGAGAAATTAAAAGTCAAATATAAGAAACCAACTGCATCAAACTGGAACCCTAGAGGAAATGGGTAATTTCCTTTAAAAAAAAATACACATTAACAAAACAGACTTTAATATGAAAAAATATGTAAGTAGACCAGTTAGGATAGAAAAGCTTGGAGCATGCTTAGAGATGTCATAATGGAAATGGCCCTAAGACCATACAGCTGTGTGTTAACTGACTTTTAACAGATTTTGATTCTATTAAAAATGGCCAAACCACACATACAGAAATAAACAAAACAAACAAAACAAAACAAAAAACAAGGGCTGACTTTTTTCAATTCATTATGTCAGTATCAAAACTTGATATAGTTAACATTTCATCTAAAATTGACTTTCTCGGCAAACCAAAAAGTGTTGATGAGTTTACTTTTTTTAAAGCCACAAAATAGATTGTAAATACATTCTGATTTTGCTAGAAATAATATATTTAAATTTAAATAATGTTGCAACTTTTAATACATCTATTTTTCCATTTTCAATATTGTTTAAACTACTTTAACATTGTAAGAAAAATTAACCTTTAAAACATGAATAAAAGCAAGTACTAGGGCATACATTGGTCTCTTCCTTTGGGCTTGAGGGTGACTCCAGGTGGCTCCACATTGGCCATCTTCAATTTTCATGAGGACTGTCTCGATGTTTCTCTCCTTTCCCCTATAAGCAAACCCAAATGTACAAAAAAAAAAAAAAAATGCCTGGGCATGCTATGATGAAAGGTGACAAGGCCTCAATGAGGCAATGAGGGGATATTTTTAAAATACGTCTTGATAAAGTCTTACACAAGAAGGTAAAGGACACAGCAGAGCTCCATCTTCAGCATGCATGGGTTCTGTCAGCCCATGCTGGAGTGAAAGCAACAGTGCAAAGAAGTGTATGGCTCCATGTATAGGACATTGCAGAAAAGGCAGAGATAGTGAACAGGTCAGTGGTGTCACAGGATTCATGAGGGCAGAGGTTTGAAACACTTCATGTGATACTTTAACAGAGGATACCGGACATTGTACATTTGTGAAAACCATAGAATTTTACAGCCCAAAGAGTAAATTATAATGTAGGCAAATAGTATTAAAATTAGGAAGTGGGAATATATTTGGATGCAATGTAGAATGCAACAAAGAATCAAACCGTATCTCAAAAGTTTAAAATAAAAATCACTGCAAGTCGTAGGGCAGAAGGCGCAGACATAAAGGGCACTTTGGAAATGAGTGAAATCCAGAGACTAAAAGCAAATGAAACTGTAAATAAAAAGCGGTCTTAATTTTATAAAGCTTTTTCCCATTGGAAATACTTGTTAACAAGTAAAATCATCCTTACAACAAACCTAACCCTAACCCTAATCTTAACCACAACCAAGTTTTAACCCCGACCTGTACTCACACTCCTATCCCTAATTCATAAAACCTAACCTTAACACTTAACCCTGACTTTGACCTCAACTCCCACCCAGACCCTCACCATCACCCTCATTTCACCCCATCCCTAAACCCCAAACTCTTAAACTCTTGACCCTAACCCCCACAACTCCTACACCTTAACCCATAACCGTAGCTCCAACCCCATCCTCAGTCTCTACCCTCACCTCTAAATTCCTACCTTTAGCCCTTAACCCCTAATCCAAATCCTAACCCTAACATCCAACCCCAACACCTAATGCCTAACCCAGACCCATGACCCCAGACTCCAGACCCCTGATCCCAACCCCTCCTCTAACTCCCAACCCTGAATGCAAACCCTAACCTAACCCTTACCCCAAACACCACCCCCCACCCCAACCAGGGCGGGGGAGGGGTATGATGTCTACCCTCTCTGATTGTGGGTCCCAGAGAACCTGCTCCCACAGAAGCTCCCACCCACACCCACACAAATCAGGCCTCGACTAGGGTGCCACTTGTCAAGAATAACACACCGGCACAGCCCAAGGGGCACTGCATCCTGGAGGGACCATGCTTGGGGACGCATTTCTCAGTCACAACATCTCCTTGACTCTGCCACTCACTAGAATATGTAGCTTTGTGGAGGTAACATCCTTCACTTAGAGAAACGCATTTAAGATTCATTCATGTTGTGTAAACCAATAGTTCTTTTTTGTTGACAACTAGAATTATATTGTGTAGATGCACCAGTTTGTTTATCCATTCACCTACTGAAGAACATATGCTTTCTAGCTCTTTGCAAATGTGAATACTAGTGGCAATAAACAACAAACAAGTTCTTCTTTACACATTAGCTTTCAAGTAGGTAAATACCTAGATCTGTAAAATCTAGTCATATAAGTATATGTTTACCTTTATAAGAAACTATCACTAAACCTAACTCCTAACCCTAACCCCAACCCCAAGCCCTAACTCTGGCCCTGACCTCTGACCCCTGACCCTAACCCTAAAACATCACCTTACTTCCATTTTTGTTGTCTATCTACTTGCTTTCTTCTTTCCACTATTTTTTATGTTATACAGATCCTAGACTGGCTCCTGTTCATTTTTACCATCCTTGTTTGTGAGGTCATTTTTTATAATCTTCGTCTTCCATCCGCCGTTCTGATCCAGGTGGCTGAGATTTTAAAGTATGTTCCAGGTGAGCGGTTGGAGCATACAAGCCGCCTAAGTGCCCACTGGGCATCTAATTCACTTCTCTGCTCATTGCAGACATGCTTGATCCATGTGACTTTTTAAAAAAATTCTCTCCTGTGTCTCCTCCTCAGGCCCAGTCTCAGGGCTCCAGTTCAGGACCTCACCTCCTCACCCAGAGCATGTCCCTACCTGTCTGTTCATATCCAGGCTGGCATCTCCCCTTACCTTTGTTTCACCCTCAGTGCATTGGGCAGCCCTTCTTTATGAGTTTCTGATGCTTCCCGTTCTTGCTTCTGTTGTTCATGTTGTCCTTCGGAGATTTCCGAAGGACAAAGGAGGAACTGCTGCCTTCTGCATGTTAGGTTTTCGACCCTCTTGTAAATTTTATTTCAGATTGCCTTTTGTATTTGGAAGCTAGGAAATCCTTTTTGGGAATAAGAGAGTGGTATAAAAAACGAGAATATGTTTTTTCAGTTCCTTTCTGAAAATTGTTTGTTTTGAAATCACTTGTGAGGACAATGGGTAGGGAAAACCTGAATACTTCTGCTTGGCTGTTTGAGTTCCCACCTGCTTTGACAAATAGGCCAGCGCTGGGGTTCGGGCAGTTCTTTGTGTTGCTAACAAAAATGAAAAAAATAATTAAGATTACCACAATAAACAATGCCTTTCAGCTTGAAATAATATTTCCACCTATTCAGAATTATGTTATCAGGCAAACTGTTACTTTCAGTGTATCTTAAGTTCCCACCCCAGTGGAGCAATATCTTTATGCCTAGGTGGGGGAAACCAGGGTAGCAGTGCTCACTGAAGCACATCGCCAGAAGAAGCAACTTTTCAAGTTCTTTTATAAGAAAATGGTGTTTACCCAAATCATGGGAAGCCCACACCTAGCAAAGGGCAGGAAAGCTGCCCTCGGCCCTGCCTGGCCCTGAAGTTCCAGGGTACAGGTCACTGTACTTCAGGACACAGGTCACGGCACTCCAGGGCACAGGTCATTGTTTTCTAGAACACAGTTCACTGTCCTAAGGGCACAAGTCACTGTCCTAAGGGCATAGGTCACTGTCCTCCAGGGCACGGGTCACAGCACTCCAGGACACAGGTCACTTCTTCATGACACAGGTCATTGTCCTTCAGGACGCAGGTCACCGTCTCCCAGGAAAAAGGAGGCTCCGTTTTCCCAATGCTCGTCCTGTCTCTCAGCACCTGGCAGAGGGCACCACTTGCTCACCTGAGCACAGAACACTGGGCACCGCAGGGGCGGGAGGAGCAAGGACAGAAACACAAGAGCCAAAGGGCCGAGGCTGCGAGGGGGAGAGGCCGAGGGGCCTCAGGTCCCGAAGCTGGCGCGGATCGTGGGTCACCGCGGCCTGGGCTCAGGTTCCGGCGCGCCTCCCGCTCGCTGGGGGCCTTCGCTAGCCGCCCGCCCGCTTCAGACGTCGGCTCGTTCGGCGCCCGACTCGTTCTCGTCACCTCTGCTGCAGGTTAGGTCCCGAATAAAGAGAGGCCCCCCGGCACCCATCGGGCGTGGGAGCACCGGCTCAAGCTCAGAATCGCTAGGACCCCGCCTCGCTCCCACGTCGGTCTTCGGAAGCCCAAGGGGCGCCGCAGAGAGGAAAGGGAGGCCAGCCCGGCTGCAGGCAGGCGGGTCCCCGCGCACCCTCTTCCCCACCTCCCGGCAGAGGGGGAGGTGGAGCGGGGGGGCCGGGGAGGAGCAGAGGCGGGGAGGGTGAGAGGCGGAGCCCGGGACGGGGCGGGAGGCCGTGGAGCCGGAGCTGGGACGTCGGAAGGCGGAGGCGGGAGCGGGAGCGGAGCGGGGGTGGGGGGGACGAAGGCGGCAGGGCCAGGACTGAGGGGGGCCGGGCGGGCAGGTGGCGAAGCCCGGGCAGGGGCAGGGCGGGGGCGGGGGCGGAGGCGGGGGCGGCGGGGCGCCCGAGAGGGGAAGGGGCGGGGCCGGCGAGAGGGCGGGGCGGGGGCGCGGCGGCCGCACGTTCCCGAGCTCCCCGCTCGCCATTCCTCCCGGGACTCTCCGCCCCGGGCTCCTTCCCGAGCGTGAGACCCCCGCGCCCCCGAGCTGCCGCCCAGGTAAGCCCGCGGCCGGCGGGCAGGCCGGCGGGTTGGGTCGGGCCCCGCCAGGGCTCCGCGCCGGGTCTGGGAAGCCGGAGCCGGTCCCGCGTCCACGCCGACCCGCGAGGAGGGGCAGTTCCTGCGAGCGCGGGAACCGCGGAACCTGGCGAGAGGGGCCCGAGCCGGGGAGCGGCGGGAGGGCAGGCGGGGGCGTGGTCCTGGGTGCCGGGGGCGACGCGGGGTCGAGACGTCTTGCGCTGTGGGACAGGGAGGGAGGGCTAGAGACGGGGCACCCGAGGCCGAGCGGCGCGCCTGGGGCCGCGCGGAGACCCGGCAGCTCCCCTGGACGCGCCCCGCTGCGGCTGCGGCGGGAAGAGAGTGCGCCGCCGGAGCCCCGAGAGACCCTGGGCAGGTGACTGCGGCGCCAGCCGAGGGCCCTGCCGCCTCCAACTCCCGGGACAGCCTCGAAGGCGGCGACCCACCGGGGAGGGTTCCTCCCGCGCTGGGTCCCGGGCGAGCCGTCGGAAGCCGCCCTTCCCCCCACCGGACCTCAGGCCTCACTCGGTGTCCGCCTGCTTGGGCCCCGGCTCCCGCAGACCCGGTGGCGAGGAGGGAACGAGAGTCGCGCCGGCAGGAGGAAGCAAGGGCTGCGTGTTCTGGGGTCTTTGGGGAAAGTCGCTGTGTCCATGTCTACACCCCAGCTTCTCAGGCAGGAAGGGTTCCTTGTCTGGGGTCGCTGGGGGTCAGCTCCAAGGAGGCCAGGGTTATCTTCAGGCCACTTCCAGCCTGGGGATTGCCTTTTCCTTGTCACCGGGGCAGGGTGGAAAGCAGAGGTGTCCTAGACCTGGGCTCCAAGTCGGAACCCATTTTTCTTGAAAATAATGTGACAAGCGGGACCAGGAGTGGCTGAAATGGGCTGCGCGGCCACACGGACTCATGGGGAAAGGCCTGGAAAATTGCCCTGCACAAAGCCAGATACTTGCGAGTGCTTGTGAAGAGCTTCAAATGCCGGGGCCCCCAGCAAAGGGAAGCCATGGTGGCCTGCCTGTGTGGCCTCCCGCTGCCCAGTGGCTCCTGCTGTCCATAAAACCGAGTCACAAAGCTGAGGCCTCTTGTGCAGTGTAGGCAAATAAAAGTATCACGGATAGTTTTGCAACATGTGACGAACGAAAAACTGGGCGTTGGTGCTGGCGTTACTGGGGATGGGTCAGTCAGCTTAGACTCTGGTTGTCTCACTCGTGGTTTCCAGAACCACCTGGGAACCCGGGTCCACACTCGCTGTTGATTGGTGCTGTGAGGGCTGAGGTTGCCATTCTGCATTTCCGGGGGCCTTCGTGCACTGCGAGGCTGGAATGAGGGTAGAGGTTTCCCGGGCCTCTCCTGTGGGAAATTCTGGAAGCAGCAACTGTCCAGTCTTCTGCCCAGGACAGTGGCCAGCCGGGCTCCAGAGTGCACTCAGTGTTCTCCCAATTTGTCCACATTGACTCATTCTTCTTTTAATTGCAGTCCTTCAGAATTCTGTATCTTGGGCTGGGGTTTGGTTTTGCTTTAACTGCCTTCGTCTTCTGTTCTTTCTCATTCTACATACTTTTTTTGCTTTTGTTTTCGTTTTTGCTTTGAGTTGGAATCTCACTCCTCCGCCCAGGCTGGAGTGCAGTGGCACACTCAAGGCCACCCCAGCATCCACCGGCTGTGCTCCAGCGATCCTTCCACCTCACCTTCCAAGTAGCAGGAACTACAGGAGCACGCTACCACGCCTGACTAGTTTTTGATTTATTGTAGAGACGAGTTCTCGCCAGGTTGCCCAGGCTGGTCTCTAACCTCCAGGCTCAGGCAATCCACTCATCTTGGCCTCCCAAAGTGCTGGGATTACAGGCTGAGCCTCTGAGCCCAGCTTAATTCTACATATTTTTTACATACTGATGTTTTCTGTGAAAGGGGCTGATGGTGAGAGGTTTTTGTGTAACGGTGTCTAAGGGAATGTGCTTGCAGAGCGTGTATGTGAGGAAGAATCTGTGAAGAGGCCCAGTGTCTGAGAATGGGGGTGTGGAGCCCTTGACCCTGGGGAGACTGCCAGTGTTTGCATGGGCTATGCAAGGATGCATTTGTGTGGCAGCATTCTTTGTGGGGTGTGCTGCTGTGTGCGGTGAATGAAGTCAGAGGGGGTTGGGAGGATGCTTTTGAATCTTGGGACCTTAACCCAGGGCCAGGCGAAGGACGGGCTTCTTGTTCAGGCTGGCCAGGTGCCAGCCAGTGAAATTATTTCCTTTTTCACACCATCTGTTAAAATTGTACAGGTGTCCCCGTGAGTCAGGCACAGATAAAGTCAGAGGGTTAATGAGACATCATTCTAAACCCTCACTCCATTGCCATGAGCCTCCAGGACAGGGTGGGTGTCTGTACCTCGTCCCATGGCGCAGCGTGCATAATTTGCACCCTAAAGCTTGAGAAATCAGACAAGAAAATAGATTCCTAGCTAAACTATTTGGCAGAAGGGATCTCGGATGAAGAAACTCTGGGTTTTTGGACAGAATGACCTTTGTGCTTGCAGGCCAAGTGCTGTGGGAGCAAGGAAGGGTGTTTTTCCAAAGGCTAAATGGATGATGGGAAAGCCCCTTTAAGGAAGAGGGTGCTTACCCAGAGGAGAGGTAAGTCCAAGGTCACAGTGAAAGAAGATTATTCCTTGTTTCTCAGCAATGCTGAGACAGAGAGAGTTCAAACTTCAGAGAAAAAAAATCTTTAAGTCACATACCAAGAAAAGATTTTATAACATTTTCCTGTTTATAGAAATTTTAAATGAACTTTTTGAAGATTTTGGAAAGCACAGAAAGATATAAGGGAAAAAGCCCTGCTAACAGTTTCATCACCAAAAGATAATCTCAGAATAACATTTTGTGTTTATAAGTGATTTCTCCCCCCCGCCCCCCGGATTTATTAAGAGGACAGAAAAGCTCTCACAGTGGGAGGGGACCCGAGGGGATTGCCCTGTAAGTGATTTCTCATAAATGAAATAGTATGTACTGTTCTGTGCCCTTCTTCTCTCCAGGAACAATATATCCTGGACCTCTTTTCCATGTCAATAAATTTATAGATGCAGCTTGTTTTCAGTGTTTACATAGATGAATTGGGATAGTTTCTAAAAATGATTAATACCTAATTTCCCCTATTGGAATTTAGGGTGTTTTATTTTACCTTTAGTGGAATTTCCAAGGAATGTCAGTATATATTACAAATAAAAGATAGTTTTAGAACAAGTGATAAAGTATTACTTTAAGTTATTTATTATTTTTATTTCTTAGAGATTCACAAGAAAAGGTAAGCCCTTCATACTGAAATAATTATGTTCAGATATGTCTATGATTGTGTAGCATCCAATTTTGGTTCACTTACCCTATATTCCTGAGATTTCTGATACCAAATAGGTGGCCCAGCAGCCAACAGGATAAAAGGTTGTGTCTGGCTCAATTTGTCTACATAAGTTTTAGAAGCAAAAAGTGTGCATTTTATCATTAATTATAAATGTTATAAGTGGAGATAATTTGCAGTGATTTAATGATTACAGTAAAAGGTAATGGTTTGACAATTGACAAGCAAAAGGGGACCAGCCACTCTGTACTGCACCAGACAAATCCCATTTAGACTGTAACACACACACATGTACACACACACACACACACACACACACACACACGGAAAACAGGTCCAGAATGTTGTTAGTTTAAAAACAAATTAATAAACTATAAAATGGCCTAGGGCTTCCAGGATAACTGAATGAGGAGCTTGGCAAATCCTCTCCCCAAAAAGCGTTGAGAAAACCAAGCAGAGTTTTCAAAAACAATCACTTCAGACTTCTGGAAACGGGCCACAGACATGCAACAAAATGAGAAGCATTGAGACTCTACTGACATGTAAGAGCAGTGGGAGCCTGTGGCGTTTTAGCCAGAGACTGCTTCTGTCTCCCCAATCCAGAGCATGCTTGTACTAGAGGGCAGGGCAAGCCCCAAGGAGGGCTGACTTGATTTGGGGCAAAGTAAGTAAAAACCTATGGCCAGGACTATTGTCAGAAACAGTAGCAATCTGGGTGGCATACAGTCAGGAAAGGACAATGTCGCAGATGCTTTGGGTCATACTGCTGTTTTGGACCCAGTAAACCTGGTAGAAATTTAAGTAAGGAAGGAACCCAGAGACCCCTGCTTTCCAGTGCCTCTGGAAAGCTGGCTTCAAGCAAGCCTAGGGAAACCAAAGAGTGTCCTAGCTGCTCCTCACTCCTTCATAAATGTGAAGCCTTACTTACACATGCAGAAAGTGAAGATCAAGATGGGCTTATAAACCACAGGAAAATGTAATGTGGTCCCTACGTGACACACAGATCCATCAGCAAAGGAGCAAAGTCTTCCTAGCTCAAGGTGTTATATACTGAACTGTGTTGCCCAAAATTCATACGTTGAAGCCCCTAATCCCCAATGCGACCATTTGAAGTTAGGGCTTCTAAAGACATTAAAGGTTAAGTAAGATCATAAGGTCCGGTATGACTGGTTTCATTGTAAGAAGAGTAAGTGACACCAGGGACCACACAGAGAGAAAACCATGTGAGGACACTGCCAGAAGGTGGCCACTTGCAAGCCAAAGAAAGAGGCCTTAGGAGAACCCATGTCTGCTGGCATCTTGATATTGTACTTTTTGCTTTCAGAGCTGTGAGAAAATAAATTTCTGTTGTCTAAGCCACCAAATCTGTGATATTTTGTTATGGTCACCCTAGATCTGGTGTTTAAGAGCAATCATTGACATGGGAAAGTTCAGAACAAAATAATCTAGGTAGAGCAAAAGCTTCCCTACTATGTTCCTATATGAACTGCTGTTCACACTCGATACTTTCTCCAGATCCCTTTTTGTCTAGCTCAGTCTATCGCTGGATTTGCTCCCCATCTCAGCCCTCTGATAACTCTTTCTTGTCCCTGTATGAGAGTCCCTGGGAGAGAAAGTGACTCCAGCTTTCATAAGTTGTCCCTGAAATACCCTCATCTCTACCTGCTCCAGCTCCCTTGTCAATATATAAAGAGATCTTTACAATCTATAAAAAGGGACAGAGAACACTCAGCCTCCTTGCTACATAATGCCCTGCACTGCCTTGGGACTCTACAGAGTCTCCACCAGCATTTGGCCCTTTGGCCTTGAAATTCTTCTCAACTTCCTTAGCTAATTTTACTAATTGTCAATTTATTAATGAAGCAAGACTTGTGTTGAACAAGACAAGCTGGGTCAAGGATTTGAAGATGCTTTTGAGGGACTGAGGCAACATTCAAGTGTAGGTCTTCAGTATTCCCCAGATCACAAAAATCACCTGGCTTTTATCTGCCCTTGTCCTCATGTCAAAGAAAATTCTAACTGCTGTGGAGTGTTGCCTACAGAGAAACCTGTCTATAATTGGACAACTGTAATAACCAGGGCTGTGGACTTCATTTTGAATAAAATGTTTATTAATATTTATTACTTTATAAATATTAATTAATAACCGAAAACTAGCTGGCAACCTGCTATTCTCTAGCAAGAGGAAAGAAAAGGTAGAAGCAAGCTCTGTTTGAATACCCTCACAAATTCCTGTGTAATCCTGTGATGGCATCTTTTATTTAGAAGGTAGATAAAACCAAAGACATCTTTCAGTTTATATGAAAAGAAAAATAAGAAAGAAAGGAGGCAGGGAGGGAGGAAAGAAAGAGGAAAGAAGGAAGGAAAAGATAGAAGGAAAGAGAAAAACTTGCGAGCTTGAAAAAGAAAAGGCAACCAGAAGACCATGGATTATCAGAAAATGGCCAGGGCACTGAGGAATTATGGAAGAACCGAGAGAAAACCACCAAAATCTATAGGAAGCTATTTTACCAATGCACTGAGGCCATTTTCCAAAGACTCTCTCCATCTTATTTCTTGAGGAAAGACATCTTCTACTTACATTATGTTCAACCTGATCAAGAATATCTCAGTTTAAATAACTGAGGTGCAAATTTTAACTATATGTATGCTAATTACCACAAGCTAAGTAACTCTGATTGCTAAATATACTCTTAACATTTCACGGCTTACTGGCATCAGAAATCTCTGCAAGCCTAACATTTTTCTCTTAAACCAAATACTGAAGAGAAAAAAATAATTAACTTCATTGTTCCTTTTATCAAATGGCATGAAATTTTACTATGTTGGTGGGAAATTCTGCCAATGAACAACTTTATTGTTTCAAATGATAAAGCTACATCTGAGAATATAGACTAAGTGTCCTTGTGATGCAGACTTTTCAGGTCAGCCTGGGTTTCAAGAGTGTCAGCTCAATGGATCAGCCAACCAAGCCCCAGAGAGGGTCGTGGAGGGGCTGGTAAGCCTAACCCCAGAAGTCTCAGCTATAATGGGCTAGCAAGCCAAGCCCTGAGTGTTGCGATGGAGGGTGGGGCTGGCAAGCCTAGCCCCCAGGGTGTTTCAGCTTTGGAGTCTCACCTTCTTCTGGCAGCTTTCCTGGTTCAGCTGGCTCCCTTGGTTGGCAGCCCAGCCTCTGGGGTGCACGGCTTTTTTGACTCTGATAATCTTCTGCAGCTCTTCAGGTTGCAGCTCTTCAGGGTTAAGGTTCTTATCTCATGCCCAGGCAGAATGAGGGACATGGACAGCTGGAAGGTGAGAAAGCAGGATTTATTGAGGACAGAAAAGCTCCCACAGCAGGAGGGGGCCCTAAGGGCTTGCCCATCTGGGGCCGAAAACCTGGTGCTTATATAGCCCTAAGTCCAAGCCGATTGGCTAGCACTAGCTGTGAGCTGTTGCTGTTCTGATTGGTTCCTTTTCAATCCCAGCAGTGAGTACCTTAGCTCTAGCTTGAGAAGCTTGCAGGGAGCTTGTTTACCAACATTGAGCCTGAGAGGCCCTCCAGGAGTTTACCACATTGTTACCAGAGGACTTACCTGTCTGTCTGCCTAGCCTTTCTCTAGCTATCTCCTGTCTCACTTGCCTTCCAATTCTCTATGCAACTACTTTTTTCTAGATTAACAGTGCCAATACAGATGCTTCATATATTGATTTAAACATTTTCCTGTCATATACTCAGGGGGAAAAAATCACTTTAACATATATTGATGACTAAAAAATCGTTTACAAAAAATTGATTGCGTATGATATAGTATTAGTGCCAAAAATACATTCATGGCTTTAAAAACTTCAGTGGAAATGTCTAATCAGGTTCCTTGCCCATTAAAATAATTTTTTTCTTGTGATTGAGTTGTTTGAGCTCCATATATATGTTAGGTATATATCGTTGGGTATATGGCTTGCGGGTTTTTTTTTTCCTCCAACGCGCAGGTTGTCTGTGCACAGTGTTAATTGTTTTCTTGTGGCTCAGCATGATTCCATTTGTCTCTTTTTGCTTTTGTTGCCTCACTTTTCATTTCACGTCCAAAAATCCATGCCCAGACCAATGTCGCATAGTTTTCCCCCTCTATTTTCTTCTGGTAGCTTTAGGGTTTATAATCTCATGTTCATCTTTGTTTCCCTGATTTTGAGTTGATTTCTGCATATGATGTGATATGGTGGTCCAGTTTCATTCATCTGCATGTGGATATCCAGTTTTCCCTACATCATTTATTGGAGAGTTTATCCTTATCTTCCTGACACCTTTGTCAAAAATCAGTTGATTGTACATGCCTGGGTTCATTTCTGGGTTCTCAGTTCTGTTCTGTTAATTGCTGTTTCTGTTTTTGTTTTTGCTTCTTATCAATCTCATGCTGTCTTATTTATTGTGGTTTTGCAGTATAGTTTGAGGTCCAGCGTTGTGAGACCTCCAGCTTTGTTCTTATTGCTTATTGCTTTGGCCATTTGTATTTTTTTTTTGAGGGTCTATATAAAGTTTTGGGTTTTTTTTTTTTTTCTATTTCTATGAAAAATGTCACAGGGGTTTGATTGCATTGAATCTGTAGATAGCTTTGGGTGATATGAATATTTTATCAGTATTGATTCTTCAGTTCATGAACATAGGTTATCTTTTATATGTCATTTATTTGTGTCATCTTCAATTCATTTCATCAACATTTTGGAGTTTTCAGTATACAGGTCTTTCACCTCCTTGTTAGATTTATTCCTAGTTATTTTATTTTATTGTAGTCATTGTAAATAAAATTGTTCTGTTAATTTCTTTTTTGGATGGTTCATTGTTGGTATATGGAGACACTGCTGGTTTTGTGTGTTGATTTTGTCTCCTGAAACTTTACTGTATTCATTCATTCACTTACTTTTTTTTTTGAGTTGGAGTCTCACTCTTGTCACCCAGACTGGAGTGCAGTGGCATGCTAACAGCCACCGCAGCCTGGACCTGCTGGTGATCCTTCCACCTCAGTCTTCCAAGTAACTGGAACCACAGATGCACGCCACCATGCCCGGCTATTTATTTATAAATTCTAACAGTTTTTGGTGAAATCTGTAGGATTTGCCATTTATCAAATCTTATCATCAGCAAACTGTGACAATTTCACTTCTTCTTTTTCTGTTTGGATGCCTTTTGTTTCCTTCTCTTGCCTAATTGCTCTGGCAGGGACTTCTAATACTGTGTTGAGTAGAGGTGGTATGAGTAGGCACCCTTGGCTTGTTCAAGAACTTGGGGCAAAGACTTTCAGCTTTTTACCATTGTATATAATGTTAACTGAGGGCATCTCATAAATGGCTTTTAGTGTGCTGAGATTGCTTCTATACCTAATTTGATGAGAGTTTTTATCATGAAGTGATGATGAGCTTTGTCAGGTATTTTTTCTGCAACTGATGTGATAATCATATGGTTTTTGTTTTTCATTCTGTTAATGTGATGTATCACATTTGTTGATTTGCATATGTTAAACTATCCTTGCACCCTAGAGATAAAGACATTTCTCAAGAGACGATATGAAAATATATGAAAAATTGTTCAACGTCATTAATAGTTAGGTAAATGCAAATAAAAACCACAATGAGGTATCATCTCTACCTGTCAGAATGTCTTTTATCAAAAATGTGATAATTGTTGGTGAGAATATGGAGAAAAGGGAACCCTTATACACTGTTGGAGGGAATGTATATTAGTACAGCTTTTATGGTAAATAGAATGGAGGTTCCTTAAAAAACCAAAAATGGCTGGGCATGGTGGCTCATGCCTATAATATCAGCACTTTGGGAGGCTGAGGCGGAAGGAAGAATTGCATGGGCCCAGGAGTTCAAGACCAGACTAGACAACGTAGCAAGACCTCATCTCTACAAAAAAATTAAAAAAATTAGCTGGGTGTGGTGATGCACACCTGCAGTCCCAGCTGTGTGGAAGGCTGAGGTATAAGGATTGCCTGAGCCCAGGAGGCCGAGGCTACGATGAGCCATGATCACGCCATTGCACTCCAGCATGGATGACAGAGTTAGAGCCCAACTCAAACACACACACACACACACACACACACACACACACACACACGAATTACCCTGTGATTCAGCATCCCACTTCTGGGTATTTAGCCAAAAGATTTTCAGTCAGTTTGTTGAAGAGATGTTTGCACCCCCATGTTCGTTGAAGCACTCATCACAGTAGCCAAATGATGGAATCAGTCTAAGTGTCCATCATCAGATGAATGGATAAAGTAAATGTGGTACATATACACAATGGAACATTTTCAACCTTAAAAAAGAAGAAAATCCTGATGTTTGTGACAACATAGATGGAACTGAACATTACACTGAGTGAAATAAGTCAGGCACAAAACAACAAATACCACATGTTCTCACTTATATGTGGACTCTAAGGCAATCATGCTTACAGAAGCAGAGAGTAGAATGGTGGTTACAGAGGCTGGGGGTGGAGGGAATGGGCAGACAGTGGTCCAAGAGCACAAAATCTCAGATGGGATTTTTTTCATTTTTCAATTGCTGTTGCACAGCAGGGAGAATATAGTTAATAATAGAGTGTTGTCCATTTAAAAATTGCTTACATAGCAAATTTCAAGTGTAATCACAAAAAAAAATGTTAAGTATTTGAGGTGATAGATATCTTGACTTAATTATCCCACATTGTATTCATGAATTATAACATCACTTTGTACCCCATAAAATTATGCAGTTATACATTGTTAAATCACAGTTAGAAGAAAAAAGCAAAGATCTTGGTGGGAAAGAAGCAATAGGGCATAAAAAGTAAGTCACAAGAGAAGCAGCAGAAGTATCCAGTGACTATATGAAACAGATATTCAGAGAACTTCAGGTAGGTGGTTTCTTCTGTCTGGTTTCTTTCTGAATTTCAGCCTCTCGAGTGATTTTTTCCAGCATCGCTCAGTGATATCTCTTATTTGAGACATGCCTCTCTGCCTGCATTTTCCATAACCAGAGGTTTTATATTTGTTTTGCATTTTTTAGATGTAGAAGAGAGTTTGGCATTTATGCTTAAGAAGTAAAAATGGGAATTCTGGGACTCTGAAATTAGGATCGCTCAGAAAGTCAGAATTTCCTTCCATATCCAGGGGAGGCACAGCTGACTGTGCCTTCCTCTTTCAGTGACTGGTCAGATCCCTCGGGGTCGAGGGCAGGAGTTCTTTCCCCCCAGTCCCTGTTGGCCTTTCCTGGCCCATCTCCTGTCCTTTGTCCTGTGGTCTAATGGTGATGACCGTTCCCCTTTTGGAGCAAGTGCTGTGAGCTCAGGTGCTGATTCATGCTCAGCTTTGAGTACTCAGCACAGGCTTTTAAAACCCCCTGTCCTGATAACATTCTCTGTGTATTAGGGTCTTGTGGTACCTTAAGAACTGCAGGAGCCGCATGTGTTGGTTTTTGTGTAACTTGTTCTGTAAAGAGTTACCAGCATCTAAACATAGCAAAGCAGGCCATAGAGCTCCTGATTCTAATGTCTGGGAATATTGTCCTCAGACCAGTTTACAGAAACACTTGCTGAGACAGAGGATTTTGTCGGGCAGCTGAACATAGTGGAGAGCACAGCATTATTCTTACAGAATACAGGATACCAGGTGCCATTAGTCACATTTTATTTGCCTTCATCATTTTCACGGTGGCTCCGCGATGGACAGCCACACCCAGTTTCTGATCCCCTCTCCTGAGCCAGACTGATGTGGGACTGGGGGAAGGGGTGGGGGAATTCTGATGTTTGGGAGTGGAGACGGGCCCTAGGACACAGGAGCCCTTCCTTGTCCAGTACCTTAAGTCACCACATTCCAGGGGCTTTCTGAATTGATAAATATGTTGTACCATAAAAAAGACAATAGAAACCTTTTCACCTCGGCTTAATTTAAACTGGGAGTGGCACTGCTGTGCTATCAAGTTGACCATTCCTTGGAACCCGACACAGCCGTCTTTATGGAAATAGCCACATCCTGGACGTGCCCAGTGTTTGTGTGCCCAGAGGCTGCAGAAAGCAGGTGGACCCGGGGCCTCCATGGCTTTCCCCCCAGGTGTTGCCAAACACCTGCCGTGAGGCTGACCCGGCCACCCTGTGGCCCAGCTCTCCCCTCTTTATGCAAGTGTGCACGAGAGGGTAGCAAGGGGTGGGGCCCAAAGCTGCTCAGTCACATCTTCTGAGTGTCAGCCCCCAGCAGGCACAGTGGGCGTGAAACCTGCGTCTCCATCAGGCCGACCCCCCTCTACTCCCCGGGAGGCCCTGAGGCGTGGTGTACCTTGTCTCCTCACATGGACTCCTTGCTTTTGGGACCAGAGCCCAGAGCTGTAGCCTCACCTCACTCACAGGTCACCCGGCCTGGGCTCTGTCCCCAGGAGACCTGCACAGTAACGATCATGGCCAACCTATTCCTTTCTGAGAGACTTGTCACAGACACCCAGCATCCCTGGAGCCTTTCCTGTGCCTGAGATCTGTCTGGCTGGTGGTTTGTTGTCTGATATCTCCAGGTGATGACAGGGGCTGCTGAGGTTGGACCTGGGACAGCTTCAGTTGTGGAAGGAGTGTTACATCTGGAGTTGAGAGCATTGAGGCCCCCCACATGTGGAAAGACGACAGTGAGGTTTCGCCCACCTTGTGGTCTCAGTGTCCTCATTCTTCGGAAGAGGGGTCAATGACAAGATCTCGAAGTCCTTCCAGCACCAAGGTCCCTCAACGCTCTCTCTGGCCAGGGTATTCACTGGAACTGGGGAGCTGCTGGAAAGTGAGAAGATTGTGGACTGGACTCACCAGCTCAGCCATAAGGAGAGGAGGGTTGGGCTCAGCTGAAAGGCAGGGCTGGTGTAGGGAGATGCTGAGCTCAGGCCCCGGGAACAGCCTGAGCCAGCCAGATGCTGCTCTACCACCTGCTCAGTCTCCTGCCTTACCTGTGAAGCATGCAGTGCTGAGAGTCACTTCCTTGTGAACAGCATTGCAGGAGTTAACTGAGGTGATACACAGAAAGTGCCCAGCACAGCACCTGCATGTGGGAGGCCTTGATGGTGGGGAAAATACCTGGTCCTACTAGGGGAGCAGAAAAGGAGCCTGCAGGACACATGGCAAGAAGAGACACAAACTGAGGACCCCAGAATAGCCAGCCCTTCAGGGATGGGATAGATTGTTTGTGGAGTCAGCTCCCACATTCCAACCCTCCCCAAGCAGATGGCCGAGTGTGTGTGTTTTAGTGCACACGTGTGCTTGTGTGTGCCCTTGGGCATGTGCACATGTGTTGGTGTGTATTTGGTTGCTCGTTGCTTGTGTGTGTTTGGGTACATACATGTGTTTGTGCACTTGTGTGTTTGGATACTGCTTGTGTGTTTGTGTGCGCATATGTGTTGGTATTTGTGTGCACATGTGCTTGTGTGCACAAGTGTGTCTGTATGCACCTGTGTGCTTGTATGTGTAAGTACTGTGTTTATATGCACGTGTATGCTTTTGTGTGCACCTAAGCATGTGCACAAACATGGTTGTGTATGTGTACATGCACTTTGTGTGGGGCAAGCAGCCTGGGCTCTGGGGAGGAAAATCTGGTTCTCATCTCATCTGGCGCTTGGCTCCAGCCCTGACCACTGCAACCACAGAAAGTCTCCCAGTTTTTCTTCTTCTGTCTTTTTCCTTTGACTTTTTTTCCTTGTTTACTTTTCTGGTCTTCTTTCCCTCCATTTTATTGATTCACTGTCTGTTTTATTCATCTCCTCTTAAAATAAGAGCACCTTTATAAAATAGCAGGTAGGTTTTTCAACAGTCTGCCCTCCCTTGAAAGGAAGAGTTACTGACAAGGGTTTGTTGTGAAAATAGAAGGTGAATGGTGGCTGGACCTCACACGGAGATAAGAAAGGGAGCACATTTGGGGGAGGGGAAAACACTAGCACACAAAACCTCATGGTGGCCATTCAAACTAACATCAGGTGAAATCTGGAGCAGTTTTCACCTTTAGGACGTGTTTTCCATGGTGTATGGGACGCTTCCAACATGGTTGCTCTGGGAATGCAGACACAGCCATGTCACTCGTCGGTACAACCTACTTCAAACACATGATTGTCCATAGAAGTCACTTCAGTAGCTTGGAGGAAGTTTACTTTTCTAATTTCCATCCTTTTCTTGCTCCTCCCTAATTGTAACTCAGAGTGGCCTCATTTTACATCATTGGGATGTTCAGTGGGCATTCAGCCCACAGGGCGGTCACAGCAGAGCTATTGTCTCAGCTCCTTTTGTGATTTTCATTTGAACAGGAGCCAGTGCGGAAACCCAGAAGTAAGCGGTAACATCTCATAATTACAGATGCTTTTCTTTCCTCTTTTTGTTTCTTTCTTTTTTTTTTTTTTGAGTTGGAGTCTCGCTCTGTCACCCAGGCTGGTGCAGTGGCACACTCACGGCCACCTCAGCATCAACCTGCTGGGCTCCGGCCATCTTTCACCTCAGCCTTCCAAGTAGCCAGAACTACAGGCATGCGCTACCATGCCTGGCTAACTTTTGATTAATTGTAGAGACGGGGTCTCGCCAAGTTGCCCAGGCTGGTCTCAAACCCACAGGCTCTGGCCACCCACTTGCTTCAGCCTCCCAAAGTGCTGGGATGACAGGCTGAGCCACCAAGCCCGGCCTACAGATGCTTTTCACTCTGTGGCATGCAGACCTCAGTAGAAGTTAGAGATAAAAACTAAAACCAAACTCTATAGCCTGATGACATGTTTTGAGATGGTGATGACATGCAGGGGAGAACAAAGCAATTGTCAGAATAGTCAAGAGGAGCCTGAGAACCTTTGCACTGTTTAGAGTGAGATGAAAGAATGAATTTTCTTTTATGTCACTTAAAAGTGACGTGTGCTTTTTATTGTGTGATGTAGCTTCAACCAGAACGAGCACACAAGTGAGCCTGGCTCTCCTTCATGGTCAGGAGTCCTGGGTGAGCAGTGGCGTCCAGTGTTGGTCGCGGGCACTGATTTGAGCAGGAGGTTGCAGGAAAGGGCTCTTGGTGGAGGAATCTCTCTCCTCCCTGCTTCATGCACCCCAGACTCCTTTAATGGGGAGATGATTTTCTACACCGGAAGCTGGGTCAAAATGAACCACATCTTGGAGAGGGAACCAGACACCTACATTTCTAGGAGAGCTCGACTTAGCGCTTTCCAGGGAGCACGATGAGTGGTGGAGGCCATGCAGAAGAGCAGCTGTGGGCTTGAGGACTGCTTGCACTTTTGCAGGTTGGATGTGAAGTGACAGCCTCATGCAAGGAGATCAACGGATTTTGATGACTTATGAAAACGATTGGGACATGCTTGAAGAAGCGTGTTATACTCCATTTATTTCTACATGTTAGTCGACCTTAGGTAAAACCATAGTTCTCAGAAGATATAGGAGAGACTTTCAGGATATTCATGAAGTATTGGCCAAAAAATGCTTTTTATTGGAGAATTTTATCAGAAATCATTGTAATTAGAATTCATTCTTTTTGACAGAATTTTAGGAATACTTTTGCTGTTTGTCTTCTCTGTCTCTAACCAGGGAAGCAGATGCTTTCTCTATGCCATACATCGTGCTGAACACCTTACATGCATTGTTCTGATCTTTCTAACAACCCTGTGAGCAGGTTGTGCTGTTTTCACATTTATCTAGCCGAGAGACATGCTTGGTATCACCAGTTAAGATCTGAAAGAGCTGTCCTTGCAAGTGGATGAGATGGGTTGAACATGGTTTAGTGGCAGCTTAGGAGGAAGTGTGCCAAAGAAAGCACAAAGAGGATAGCAGATGCTAATTGAACGCTTAGCACAAGACAGGTACTGTGTTTAGGATTGCTTTTACCTGAACTTCCCAGTCATTCATGGGGAGTGGTATCCAGTGTTTGTGAATGCAGCACCTGGAACCTGGGTGTCCTCCCCCTGGCTTGGGACATGGACATTCCAGGGCAGCCCTTGACACTCACTTGTTGGCAGCGTGTCGAGGCCCATCATGTGAAAGACACTGCAGACTCAACTGTCCTGAGAACCGGGCTTTCATGCAAAATAAGCCCCGAGTCTCAGTCTGGCATGTGAGGCCCTCATCTCCCTCCGGCCGCTGGGCCAGGGTGGACCTGGGCTGCTGGCTCCGTCCTGCTGACCCTGCTGGTGGCGCCCCCCCATATCCACAGCACAGTGGTGACTCTGGACACTGGGGCTGTGGTCAGGGTGGGTGGGCAGGAGGCAGGAGCCCACCTGCTGACCTTTCCCTCACCTGTGGCATCCAGCCCTGGTTTCATTCTCTACCATGCCACCTTGAACTGTATTTTTAAGAGTTTTCATTCTCATTGAAGAACAGAGCCTTAAAAGGTTTCCTCCTGTGCCTTGCCCTTCCCTTGTGACAATGGGATTGGGAAGGTCTGCTATAGGCCACAACCATGATGCAGAAGAAGTCTGATCACAGTTGGTTTTCTGAGAGTTTGCTCAGACCTGCTGTGGCTGGTTGGTTAGAGCGATTCTCTGTCCTGGGTGCAGACCACCCTTTCCTTTTGCTGTTATGGAAAGCTGTGTGCTCTGGACTGAACTATGAGGCGGAGGCAGGAGGGGAGGAGATGTGGTCTGACTGGGTCTGTGCCAGCTCCACAGAGCGGGGGCCTGGGAGAGCTGGGGTCCAGAGAGGAATCGGCCCAGACCAGGTGTGGCAGAGCACCAGTCAACTCAGAGTGTGGGGAGGAGCTATGAGGGGGCTTATGAACTGTAACTGTCCCAAATGCAGAGGCAATGCCTCGCTTCTTGTTTCTTCCCTGTGCCTAGCATCCTGTGTGACCTGGTGTGGACACTTGGTCCAGAGGATGATGTGGGAAAGGCCAGCCTTGTGAGCTGTGGGATGAGTGGGAGGGCAGTGCCTCCTGCAGGTGTCTGGCAAGAGGCATGAGGCTCTGAGTTCATTGGGGCTGGCCATTCATCACTGTCTCAGTACACTGCAGCCCTGGGGATACAGAACGGGGCAGGAGAGGGCAGAGGCTGTAACCTCAGGCTGTTGGTGTGTGGTCCAGCAGGTAGGGTCCGGCTCAGGAGTAACAGGGCCCTTTGATGCTGCCACTGGCAGGCGGGAGAGGTGAGGGTCCAAGGAGGCCTGCTCCTTTTTGTTCAGTGGGGACGGGCACCGGGCGCCTCCTGTTTATGAGGAAGCAGCCACACCTCAGAGGTCACCTTTAAGGAGGACGCAGTGAGATGAGGTGCTAGAGTGTCTTGCTTTATGGTGAAGGGTGAGAGTGATTTGTGGTGAATTCAACAGCACTAAAATGCCAACAAATGAACCCAACATGTCATGGCTCGGTGCAGTTGCTTGTTTCTTGTTCACGTGACCGTCCTGGCAGGTGTGTGGTCTGCAGCTGGCTCTTCCCTGTGAGTCACTTAGAGACTCCAGGTTTCTTACCGCCTATGGCTCTGCCTTCCCCAGAGCCATGTCACCCATGTCCAGGTGAAAAGGGGGAAGAGGGCATGGAAAAGACACACCTGGGTCTCCCCAGGGGCGAGCTGAGTCCCATGGCCAACCAACTGCAGGGGAGCCACAGGCTAGAAAGCCCCAAATCTAGAAACTCTTCCTCAGAAGTGCAGAATAATGTGACTTAGTTAAGACCCTGGTGGTTTCTCGTTTAACTGTAGATAGACCATTTTTTAGTCAAAACTAAAAATCTAACCTGACATTCTGCATTGAGTATCGGATATTCATGTCTTGTTTATGATGCCAGAGAGTGTTGGAATCAGTGTGCTAGGGCTGTGAGCCCTGTGTCTGTGTCTGGGGGCGTGGAGACTCCTGTCCCCCAGGCCTTCTTTGTCATTGTTGTTGCAAATGCCTGACATTCCACAGAGTACTGCAAGGATTTCTCATCTCTCTGATGGGTTTTCCAAAGGCTGATTCCAGGCGGTCCAGGCACTTCTTTTTGGGGGCAAAGAGGTAGGACTCCCAGCCTCTCAGGAAGGCCCAGAGGCACCTCTCACTAAGCAGCCTGCGGAGGGGACAGGGGCCCTGGCGTGGTGGGCTGGGCTGGGCAGCCTCCGTCTGCACTCATCAGAACAGCCTTCTCCAGTCTGAGGCAATTAGGAGAAAGGAGTCGGGCTCTGTGCTCTCTGCTTTCTCCCTGGCAAGGTCCTGCATGTGCAGGGTGTGTGAGACCAGGAAGCCCAGATGCATCCCCCAAGGCAGCTCTGGCAGCCTGGGAGCCTCCTCCATCCACCCCACCTCGGGCTGGCTGCTCTCAAGGTTCTGTGGGTGGGACCTGCCTCACGCCTGGTGGGGGTCATCATCCTGTCCATCTGCCCACCCACGGCTGCCTTGAAGTCAGCCCTGCCCACCCCTGGGGGAGGCCAGTGCTGGGCTTTGTGTGATGCCAGCAGCCCTAGGTGATGCCCACCAGTGGAGGAGTGGGGGCAGCTGCTGCCCTCTGCAGACTGCACCAAGCTCACTGCCCTCTCCTGTCTGCACTCTCCTGATTGCTCTCTGCTGGGGTAGCCACGTGGAACCTCCCCTTCCCCACATCCGTGCAGCTTGTCTAACAGCTTAGGATGATGCTCATAAGACTCCAGATCAAAGCCTGGCCTGTAGCAAGCCTGTGTGTCCTTCCTACCAAGGGGCGCCATGCAGGGTGACCTGCTGATTCCACGTGTCCTCAGTAATTCCGAGCAAAGGTGGCCCTTCATTTCTCTTTCTACAATTACAGAGTAGAAATTAATCTTCAAGAAGTTCAAGGGGGCCATTTTGAAAAGCAGTGATGAGAGAGGAAGGAGTTATCTTAAACGGCATTGTACACAGTTACCAAACAATAATGGTTTCACTGGAATTCATTAATTAATCTTTCATAAATGAAATGTTCAGACTGGGCCAGGCATGGTGGCTCATACCTGCAATCCCAGCCCTTTGGGAGTTCAAGACCAGCCTGGGCAACATAGTGAGCTCCACAAACATTGGAGATGTGGGAGTGGGGGTTCTTACCTTCTATCCCGACCTGGAAGAAAGCTGAGCTTCAACCATCCTTCTTCCACAGGTGGGTTCTGGCCCCTGCCACCTGACTCCAGGATCCCATGTGGGTGATGTGCAGGACCTGAGATGACCAAGCTGACACTGAGTCCTGCCCTGTCCTGCTGTAGGATGTGAGGGACACGGCACGCAACATCATCTCTGTAGAATGTGAGGGCACACTGGGCAGATTCAGACGAGGTCTCCTCACCCTGCACCACACAGGGCTTTTCTTCCATCCCAGTGGCTGTCTTCCTGGAGTTCCTGTGTTACATGATAAGTAATTCACAGCATATTTTCATACTAAAAAAGTCACACTGTGGCTTTATCACACAATTAGCGTCAGAGTCCTGTGGAATTTTATCACCTCGCCTGGGGCTCCAGATAAGTCTCACAGTGGTGACGGGCCAGCTGCAAGGCCGTGTCCAGTGTATTCCTGCCTTTCTTCCCCAAACATCCTTCCCTCTGTCCCTCACTCATCTTTCCTCCCCTTCTTTACCTCACTTCCATGTCTCACCCATCTTTCACGTCTCAGCACTTTTTCCATCAAGGAACCTCTGGAGAATCATCCTGGATCTGGTACTGACCACTTGGAAGAGCATGCAGGATGCCCCGTCCTTTCTGTCCCTTGCCCGGGGTCTCAGCCCACATGTTCCAGGGAGAGGGCATGTGTCCCATCCATCAGCCTCCTCTCATGGCTTGTCCCAGTGTGACTGGCTTTTGTCTCTGTGAGTGAAGAGAGCTCCAGGTTCCTGCAGGTCTCCAGGGCCTCATTTAATATCACGTCCTCGCTTTTTACGTCCCCATCCTACATTCCGCCAAAATGCCAGGGGAGCTGAGGAATGTAGTTCGGCTGCTCAGAAAGAGGCAGGCTCAGTCCTAGTAAGTCCTGATGTCTCCACAGACCCATGGTGTTGGCATTCTTCCTCCCTCGAGCTACATGTCCACTCCTTATTTTCTTTTAGGACTCCCCTCAGTGGTCCCTGTGGAACGAGACCATCCCTGGACACCTTCCTGCTCTTTCGGCCCCTCCCCCAAGCCTTTCTAGCGCCTTCTTCCCTGTTTCATTTTCCTCCTGAACACTCCAGCAGCTAAGACAGCATGCGTTTAACATGTTTACTTTGGTTTGTTATCTGCTCCCATCTCAAATGTCGGCTCCGTGAGAACAGGGACTTTCTGTTTCGCTCAGTGCTGTGTTCCTAGAACCTAGGACAGCTCCTTACACACAGTGCTGAGTAAATAGCTGCTGAATAACTGAACAAAGATGCAGGCAGAAATTATTGAATTAGAGACCCATACAATAGAAGGTATCAGCAAAACCAAGGTTAGTTATCTGAGCAAACAGAAGGGACCAGCAAATTGCAGACTAGTCAGAGAGAAAGAAGACAGAGGTGACCCCATCAAGAACAGAGAGTGGAAGTTCTGCGTCTGGTGAGGTCCAAAGAACCGAACCTGTATCCGTCCACGGCTTCAGCTCTTCCTGGCATGTCTGTGCAGCCTCCCTTTCCTGTCTGATTCTTCAGATGCCTCCTGGTCCCACCTCTCTCTCTGCGCCAGGCCCATCTTCCTGGAGAAAGCCAGTCATGCCAAGCTCGGCAGGACCGAGAACAAATGTGATGAGTGCCCAGACTTACGGTCAGTGGCCGCTGGGAGTGACAGTGTGGCTCCCACCCCCATCCAGGTTTTGCAGGCCACTGCTGACCACTGCTGTTTACCTGGAGCACATCACTGTGGCTTGCCCCCAAGGGACCTCCTGTCCCCTCACTAGCCCCCAGCTTGTCCCTTGGATGGTGACTCACACTCTCAGAGGACGGGGTCAGCTGGCTTCTTGGACTGAGCTCAGCCAGACCCCGTGTGTGTTGGGCTCGGGCACGACACAGGTTCTCTGCTTGCACCACACCCGGTCTTGCCCCTGGAGCTTCAACCCTAGCAGATGTATCCAGACAGTCACAGACACATGCAAAGTGCCACTGCTGCCCACAGCCCATGGCAGAGAGTGCCGTCTGAGGGAGGCCAGGGAGACTTCCCGGAGGGAGAGCTCTGGGGAACAGGAGTTGGGTGGGTGGAGGGCACAGCGTGTGTTCAGGGCCAGGCGATCTCCCGGCCCTCGATGCCTCCCAGAGCATAGAGTGTGCCCTTCATTCGGTCCTTCTGTGTGTCTCCCTCGCTCTCCATGGAGGGCAGAACTGGATGAATGAACTTAGGGGCAGTGGGGGCGCTTGTGTAGAAGTAGGAGGTGGCTCCTTGCGCCTCTCTCTGCTTTTCTGAGCCGTCAGGCAACGTGGAGCCCAAACCCCACATCGTGTGCACGGCTGAGTGTGGACAGATAGCAGTGTCTGTGCCTACCTCGCGGCTACACTTTCTAGCCCTCCCTGTTTTCCACAGAGAAATAGTTCACATTCCAGGGCAGGATGGAATGCTTGCCTGCCTGTGAGAGTCTGAGTCCTGCTTTGTGCAGGCTGTGATCCTGTGCCGAATGGAGCAAATGTGGCAGACGGTGCAAGTCTCCCTGAGCCTCCTGGAGGGCGATGAAGAAGAGCAGGCGGGCTTTCTGAACCCTACTTGTACCATTTGGCTTTAACTGCTTTTGAGCTGAAAAGCTTTAACTGCTAACAGAGGGGCACGGTTCCTGACTGTGCCTCAGAAGAGGTAGCAAATGAACCTTAGAAGCCTTAACATGTTAAAAAAAACTTTTCATGTTAAAGGTCTCAGAGTCTTCATACTTATTTAAGTTTGAAATGCCAATGGTTTGAGGGAAAACACAGTTAAATGGCAGAACTGTTAGATGCAGCTCTTATTTCACTTTAGTAAAGCTTGTAGCTGCTCCAAGAGGTGTAGCCATCTTTGTTTCTGTACTTTGTTCACAGTGAACGCATGTTTGAATATTTTTTAAAAGCCTAATTTGGTAGCTCAGGACACGGGGGTCTCCACTCAGAGTCCCGTGTTGTGCTGTGTGAAAGGGGCTGTCAGGGCGACAAAGCCTCACCTAGACAGAGCTGGCCCTCCATGCTCGGTGACCTGTGAGCTGGGGTCAGTGCCCCAGCTCTGCATCGGAGATGGGTTGGATTCAAAGCAAAAGTCCTTGGTCCAGGATCTTCGAACACCACCTCTTGTGACCATCTGTGAGCGGGGCTCACGTGCATTTGCAGAGCAGCTGTCTGGTGTTTCGTGACCGTGGGAACATTCATCTGGAAAGCCGGCCTTTTCTGTTATTCTACTCTTTTGGAACAACAAGGGGCTGAAATGAGATAAAGCGAAGTAGCTAGTTTTTAGATTTGGTGTCATCTGTAAATGGAAAAATATGAAAAGCGAAAATGTTCTAAAAACAAGTTGCCGAGGAAGGGCGGAGTTCATGACAAGTGTAGGTCGTGGAGCATCCTCAGTGATGTCTCTTTACTTAAGACTCAGTTTACTTACATGCTGGGACACAGAACCTAAATGTGCCAAGGAAAAAAGCCAGACAGTGGCCGTGAGCCACAGGGCTGTGACTCTGAGTGGCAGACTCCCCTTGTCGTGTCTCAAGGGAGCCGCATCCCGTTCCCTGGATGTGTCCTGTTTCTGCTTCAGGTGAGCCACAGATGGCCGCAGGTTGCCTGTCTTCCGCCCCCAGGATGATCAAAGGCTGCTGACTAGCCATGGACCATCTGCCCCTCTGGCAACCCAAGGTCATGGCTGGCCTGTCCCCAGCCCCTCCCTTTTCTAGTCCCACCACGCTCCTCCTGCCTCAGGGCCACGGTGCCTGCTGTTCCTGTGTGGTGGGCTGACTCCTGGCCTTGGGGCATCAAGTCCCTCTTTCCCTGCGGCCTGACGTGGCTACAGACAGACCCCAGCCCCACTCCCTCTGTCTCAGCCCTCCTGGCCTCTCCACGATTGCTTTGTCTCCTCACCTTGTGGCCGTCTCCCTGAGCCTCAAGTGCTGGTCTACCCAGTGTCCAGCTCCATGTCATGCACTGCTGGTGCCACAGGAGGTGCTGGGCCTGCAGTTTCCCTAGCGAGGCTGAGTACATGGCTGCCCTGGGGGGAGGCGAACAGGCAGTGTCCACTCCATTTCCCAGGCCCCTTTCCCCTCTGCTGGCAGCTCTCTGCATTTCTTTTATCTGGAGGTAAAAATTCACATAGATTCAGCAAGGCTGGTTTATGTCCAGTCTTGTCTCCCAGTTTCCAGCACAGAGAAAGCCCGCAGGCAGGCAGGACGGAAGGAGGGGAAGGAAGGAAGGAGCGAGCTGGCTGTGGGAAAGAAGCTCGAGGGTGGGAAGGCACCTCGGCCTGAAGGAGGGTGGGGTTACCAGAGAGCAGTGAGTGGCTAGTGGAGGGCGGTGGATCATTGGCCATCCCTCGAGGTGACGTGATGAGACTTATTGTGTGGCCCCCTGGACACTGCATGTGAGGGGTGCCTGGAGGAGATTCACTGAATATGAAGTTTCATTGCACATTTTTTTTTAGTTAGAGTCTCACTCTGTCGCCCAGACTGGAGTGCAGTGGCACGCTTACGGCCACTGCAGCCTCGACCTGCTGGGCTCAGGCAATCCTTCCACCTCAGCCTTCCAAGGAGGCAGAACTATAGGCATGTGCTATCACGCTCCACTAATTTTTTTTTTATTGTAGCGAAAAGGTGTTGCCAAGTTGCCTGGGCTGGTGTCGAACCCGTGGGCTCAGGCAATCCACTCACCTCGGCCTCCCAAAGTGCCGGGATGACAGGCAGAGCCACCAAGCCAGGTCACCACATCATTCTTAAGAATGATGCAGATTGTTTAGAAGACACAGTGTTTCTCGGTAACCATGTGCAACTGTTGCAAACACTGCACTCATTCGTGGGTATTTCTGGAACCAGGAGACTTTTTTTCCAATCACATTATTTTATTCATTCAACAAATATTTATTGAGTGTCCACTATGTGCCAGACATCATTTCAGGGCTAACATTCTAATGGGAGAGATATATGTTAAACATGAATGTGTTATGGGAAAGAAAGAAGAGCAGGATAAGGGGGTGAGAAGTGTGGCCTGCAGTCGTTTGCATGATAGGGTAGCCAGGGAAGCCTGATGGAGGCCGTTAGCAAACCCTTGAAGGTGAGGGGTTGAGTGTGGCAGGTGTCTGGGGAAGCGGCGGGGCGGGGGGCGCACAGGGAACGGCAGGTGAAGTCCTCAGTGTCCCAGGTGGGCCCCCTCTCACACAGACCCCTGCTCCAGCCACTGTCCCTGGGTTATGGACGCAGTGGCATTGAGAACACTGCAGTGTCCACACTCCTGTGCCCTGTGTTTGTTTGTACACAGGCTGGTTCTGAAACACTTCTTTTCCTTCCACTGGCTTATGCTGACTCTGGTCACCATGCCTACGATGTCCTTGAGGATGCTGCAGTTGTCCACGTGGGACGCCGAGGGCCACGCGAGGCAAGTGCCACATGTGCAGTGTGAGGACATGCTCGAGAGTGGCTCTGGAGGCTGTGCTGATGCTACATGGGGATGTGGGGCGAGGGTCGGGGACCACAGAGGACTCTGAGCTCTGGCCTCTTGTGGACAGGCCAGTGGCTGCAAGAACCAGTCCTTGGAGCACAGTGAGCACAGTATCAGTCGTCAGTGGCTTGAAATGGACATGTTGGATTCAGGAGGTCTGGGCTACAGCTGGAAATTGGGCTTCGTAGACCTAAGGATAGTCACACACAGAAAGAGAGGGATAGTAAGAGGACCAGGCCAGACCTAAGGACCGAGGTCAGAACTAAGAGAAAGAGACAGAGACCGGCAGAGAGAGACAAATAGGCAGGGGCAGAGACAGAGATAGACAAGGACAGAGTCAGAGAGGGACAGACGAGAGAAACAGACAGAGATAGACAGAAAGAGACAGAGATAGAGACTGAGAGAAATAGAGGCGGAGAAAGAGAGAGACAGAGACACAGAGAGAGGCGAGCCCAGTGTGGGAGGCAAGGGGGAAAGTGGCTCTCAAGGGAATGGTGAGTGATAGCCGGTGCTGCTGTCTGACCCAGCAGGGATGAGGAAGGAGGGGGCCCTGAGTTGTCTTCTGCCTTTGCTGTTTCTTTCCTGTTCCCATCCTGTTCCGACAAAAAGTCAGAACTATTAACACGCTAGCAGCAGCTGTCTTCGTATTTCAGGAAACAACAGAAAACTCTTGAGAGTTGTAGCAATGGTGGTGCTTGGGACTGTGGCCAACTTGCACCCACAGCTGGCTTAAGATGCGCCACGCTTAGGCACACAATAGCGAAACTGCTGAAAACAAACTGAAAATCTTAAAAGTAGCCCAGGTTTAGGGGACAGGATGCAAAAAGACTCTTAATAGTATTTATAAGAAAATAGTAGGGAAAATGTCATACTGAACTTTTAAGACTGAGAACAAACTCTTGGAATGTCAAAATACAACAAAAAGGGAAATCAAGGGAAATTGTGGTGTAGTGGTGGTGAACAGATGAACAGATGATATATTTAAAAGAAGCCAATACAGTTGTGATTTATGGGTTCCCAAGAATGTGCTGAGAGGCTCTAACCCTGATGATCCCACTTTGTGGAGTTCTGACCACACGCACAAATCTAGAGATGGAGTGTGTTTGGAGTCCTTGCTTGGCGAATGCCAAAGGGAGATTCTCCTCCTCATTAACCTAGATACTGTCTTGTCAGAGAACAATGTCCAAAGATGGAGACATTGTCTACATTAAATAATAAAATTAGAGCTCAAATCACACTTAATCAAGGGTCCTAGGGCCCTTTACTGATGTAATTTACTTAACTATTCAAAATTGTGTGCTCTGAAGGAGTGATACCGTCTTCCTCACTAAGCAGGTGTCTGCAAATTTATTCACAGCTGGGGGGATTATTTGTTTTAGAAATTTGTTTTTCTTTCTGGGATCCTCTGATAAAAAATACACTCTCCAATATTTATTAGCAGCAATAATAACCCACATTAAGTAAATTGAGGAAGGGGTGCAGTCTTCTGCGGGAATCAATAGAGAACGCTTATGCAAATAAACATCTTGAGGGAAAATGTAACTGACAGTTCCTCAGTGTAGGTGTAGGCTTTCTGCTCTGAAAGTTCAAGAAAGATGCCCTTACTGGATACCCTGTTTCCTTCTCCAGGATGCCATTTCACTCTTTTGCAAAAGATCTGTGTCTTCCTGTCTGTGTCTCTCCTGTGCCCTCTCCTCCCCCCTTTCTCCTCGCCCCTTTCCCCAGCCCTCTCCCCCCTTTCTGGTCTGCTCTGCTCCCCTACATTTGGCCGTTGTCCCCAGCACTCTGTGGCTGTTGCGCTCAAGGTCACCAGTGGTTTCTCTGCTGCCAAATCGAATAGCAGGTTCTCAGTCCCCATCTCGACAGACCGATAGCATTTGGCCAAGATGTATCACTCGCCCCTTTTATAGCACATCATACTTGGTTTTCTTCCCACCTCAGTGGCTGCTCCTTTTCGAGGAGCACCTCTGTTGGCCCATCCACTCTGTTTTTGTTTTGCGTTTTGCATTTCTGCCAAAAAATAGCACAATATTTTTATGATCAACTAGAATTCACGATTTGATGGGTTGTTGTACTTCACTATTTTTGTGATAAAGTACATGCAATGATTACCATTTTAGCCATGTGCTAAGTGTACAATTTAGTGGCATTTAAATAGAGTAGAGCAGGTGAGCAAGTTGGAGGCAGCCAATGGACACTGCTTAGACAGGAGGAATTCAAGGAAGGCTGGGTGCTGCGTAGGAGAGGGAAGCACATCCCTGTCACCCTTACCTTCATTCACTCTGTACCCTGTGACCAAAAAATGAAATATTATCCCACAGTGCTTGAGATGGCCCCAGGGCCCTGTTCCTAGTTAGGGCACGGGAACAGGGTTAAGAGGCAAGTCAGGGGCAGGTTTCTAACAGGGGTGGGGTCCATGTGAGACTCTCCTGGTTGGGTGGGGGTCCTCATGAGATAATCCTCGATGGTACAGCTTCCTGTGAGATGCTACTGCACCGGGCAGATCCCTGTGAGAACATCCTGGATGGGTTGGAATTCCCTTGGGACCCTTCCTGAATGAGGCGGGGTTCCCGTGAGACCCTCCTGGATGTGTGTGGGGAAGTTGTTCCTGGTGAGACCCTCCTGGGCAAGGCAGAGTCCCCATGAGACCACCCCTGGCTGAGTTCCCAGAAGGAAGCAGGTGCTCGGAACAGGAGCCCTGCAAGTCACCTCCTGACTAAACCCATGAGCCAAGGAAAGCCACTCTTCCCTGGGGAGGGAGGGGAACTTCGTTTTGGAGGTTCTCCATACACCAAGGCATTAGAGTTGCATATTCAGGGAAAAACCTTTCCGGGGCTTGAATCCTCAGGCACCCTGAAGGGAAGCGCGAGGGAATCTGGGCCCCTCCTTCTCCAGACAAGGCCCAGAGAGGAGCGGGAATTCCTGTTTTATTCGCAGAGAGGGGCCCACCGGGACGCACGCTTGCTTGGACTGGAAGAAAGGGCCGTCCACACCGGGGGAAATCAGAGGCCGGTCTGTTTGTACCTGGGAACTCCAGGGCTGCCCGTCTGCACCTGGGGGATTCAGGGTCCAGCCCGTCCACATGGACGGACATCAGTGCCCGTCCGTCTACACCTCCGGAAGCCGAGACCAGCGCCGCCGCCGCAGAAAGGCAGTTCCCTAGGCGCCGAGACTCCGCGAGAACCCAGGCAAAAGCTGCGCCGCCCGGGTAGGGTCCGGCCAGGGCCCCCGCCGGGGAGACGCTCAGGCTGGCCCCGAGCCCCCCGGAAACCTGGCTCGGCCGCGACGTCGAGGGGCGAGGCTCTGGGCGCACGAGCGCGCTGGCGCGGAAAGGGTAGCCGCGCACGTCGCGGCGCCCGCGACCCCGGCCGGAGCGTGGGGTTCCCGGGGGCGGGGCTCGGCTGCTCCTGGGACCGGGGGCGGTTAGGGGCTCCTGGGGGCGGGGCTCGGCTGCTGCTAGGGGTTCCTGGGGCGCGGCTCCTGGGCCTGCGGCTCCTGGGGGCGGGGCGGGGCTGCTCCTGGAACCGGCTGCTGCTCGGGGCAGGGGCGCTCCTGGGGGCGGGCCTGTTGGGGGCGGGCCCCGGTGGGCGGGGCTCCTGGGCGCGCTCCCTCGGGCGCGGGACTAGGGCGGAGTCTTCGCTCGGTGCCGCAGACCAAGGAGGCCGCCGCGGCCCGGGCGCCAGGGTAGGTGGGAGCCGGCGGGGCGCGTTGGGGGCCCCCGTGGGGGTCCTGGTGCGGGTTCCCGGACCTGCGGCCGCTGCTGCAGGAGCGCGTCTGGGCTTTGACTTTTTCAGGCATTTCGAGCGGTTTAGCAAACTTTTCCCTGGAGGTTCATGAATATGGATGAGAACGACCGACGTGCATTCTCAGCGTCTGGAGGGAGCCGGGGAGGGGCGCGTGGAACAAAAAGACGTGAAATTGTGCCGGTAGCTCAAAACCGGTGGGACAAACCAGTGAAATACGGTGCACGAAAGACAACAAAGAACATTTTTGCTTAGAATGCTACCGAGATTGACTTTTATGTTGGAGTGCCAGTTGATTTAAATCGCGCACGTTTCCTAGTAAAACAAGGCGGTTCAGATTTGGAAAGGGCGATAGACGCTGTTTTTCATGTTTTCATGGGAGTTGTAAGCTGTGTATTGGGTTCGTCGTTCTCTTTTTCGTGAGAAACTGCTTCGCGTGTTTGGGGCATAGGAATTGCTCTACTCCTGTTATCCGAGAGCACTTTTGCTTAAAAAGTTTAGTTGGCACTTCCAAGGTGTCTAATTCGGAATTAAGCATATAATTAAAAAATTAAGTTAAATGGTGTTGAAACTGTGCATAATTAATGGCTTCGCCGAGCCTTGGGCTGTCGGTGGGTCCCGCGTCATGGCACCTTGGAGGATGGGCATCTCAACTTCATAAAGATAGCTCGTGCAGCTCTTCCTGTAAAGTGTGCAGAAGTGAGTTTAGGCTTTTGGTCCCTGAACCTGTCAGGAATTTGCTAGAATTCCAGATCTCTGGGTCAGGAGGAACTTTAGAGGTCACTGTGAGAAAACATTTCCGATTCTGTGAGATGCTTGCATTTCCACTCTGGATGGGGTCTTGTCCCTGGACTGATTGGCAGCGCTGTGTGTCCCCCACCGAGACAGTGACCCTGCTACCGCTTCTGAGCGATACCGTGCCTTGGTTTCACTGTGTGGCACCCAGTTTTCAAATGCAGGTGTGGCCTGAAGTGGGCACGCACAGAACCCATTTTGGGTGAGATGCAGTCCAGGTCTCTGACTTGGAGAAGGGGCGGGAGACTGGGTGTCAGGTAACCTGTGGTCAGCAGGAGGCTTCTCCTTGCATTATTCTGTTAGGGGGTCCCGGTGGACTCTCTGACGTTTGGGTCTAGTCCGAAATTGCAGTGCTATTGGACGTCTGTGTTTGTGGCACTGGTTAGTTTGTGAGCCTGCTGGTGGTCTCACGTGAGTACTTTATTCTGTGTAAAGCATCCCAAAAATGCTGGACTGAGGAAATAATTTGCCCTAAGGCTCTCTGAGTCATGTGTTCACAGGTTGTGTCATCCAACTGACATGGATCCACATTCCCAGATCTCAGTGATTTTTGCGGGAAACCATTACAGCCCAGCTCAGATGCCGCTGCCTCCCTCCTTCCAAACAGAATGAATATGTCTTTTTGTGTCTGAACAAAAATCCAAGTTATCTAGAGCCTACTAACCTTCACAGCAGACCTCCAAGGTGGGGCCACCCATTCTGCAGATGGTGGGAATCGAGGCTTTGACACTCACCTAGAGTCTCCTGGCCACAAAGCAGCAGGCTGGGATTGGACCAGGACAGCAACCCTGGCCTTCCTTCTCCCTACGCAGAGCCTTGGAGTGTTGGTGCCTCTGCTCAGTATCTGCCCTCCCGTCCGAAGAAGGCTTGTGCTTCCGTGCAGTGACTGTTCTCACCTGCGTCCCTCCACACCTGGCAGGACAGGTGTTCCCTGTGCATGGGCTGGGGCTGACGGGGCCCAGCCGAGACCCCGGGTGCTGATGTGTGCTGAGGAGCCTTCCTCTACCACACTGTTGAAAAATGAGCCTTGGAGAGACTTTGCCCTGAAAGCCTGTCATACTTCTGAGAGGTGTGAAGGGGAAGGGGGCAGGATGGGGCAAGGGGATGGCAGGGACAGAGGGGCATTGAGAGGTGGTGGGTTCCCTTCTGGAGGCGCTGATCCCAGGCCCCTGGGAATCCGGAGTCCTGTAAGCAGAAAACACCCCACAGTCTCCATTTACCCTACAAGGAGCCAAAGAGGGCAGGTGCCCTCAGAGTGGGAAGTAGCTCTAACCCCAACCTCGTACCCAGTGAACAGACCTGGAATCTTGGAAATCTGCACGTCCACCCTCAATTAGCCACTGGCCTTTCAGCCAATAGCTCAGGCTCACAGAGCTTTGGTCTATTCATCATTGACGGGAATGATGCATGGCCCACCTACCTCTCAGGATTCCATAGGGCCAAATTTTAAAACAGATATGTAGATGCTCTTTAAAAAGAAGCCTAGTCCTACACGTGACTTACGTCACCATCATTTAGCTGCATGTTCCTAAGTGGAATGCTGCCTGTACCATGTTCTGCGAGACACTCTTCCAGGACTCAGTTCACACCTGAGCCCAAATTCTCAAAGACGAAGCTCTCTAATACTTTCAGACATTTGTGTGACCTTACAGAATTTTCCTCAACAGAAAAATCAGGTTGTGCAAAAGAGAGATTCTGTGGTGCCTTTCTCTTACATAATGCTGAAAACTATGTTTGCGAGGTCAACAGCAGCCTGGACATGAGTTAGCGTGAAGCTTCTGCATTCTAATCACTTCGGTAGCCGGGTAGCAAGTATGCACCCCTCCCTTGAGAGGTCAAAGCTGCCCAAACCCTGCCCCTGGGACCCTGGCCCCAGGAGACCTCACCTGTGGGGCTTCCTGAGTACCCTGCTTGCATCTTTTCCCCACAACCTCCTCCAGCTCCTTTCCTGCTGGTTTCTCCCAGGAGGGTCTCCATATGAGGGTCTGAGCTGGCTTCATATGCCTGTCTCTTGGTGAATACCGTCTCTTCAGGCAGCATCAACTTTATTGCATTCCTCTGCTTCTCTGAGGCTCACCAAACATCTGTGTTGCTTTCTGGTAAATCTCACCTTCCCTCCCCTGCCCAGTGCCATTGAAAGACAAGCTAGCCTTCTGTGGCTGTGTACACAGGCGGAAGCTGCCCTGTGAGACACTTCTTGAGAGCTTCCAGCCGGACCTGGACTTCCGAGAATACAAGTAACAGCCTCTGAGGCAGCAGCCAGGTTACAGCTGATGTGGGAAACTTTACTTGCCTAAATGTAATGTACTTGAAGCAGATCCCAGATGATTACAGAGGAAGACTGAATAAGACAAGACTGGGTGAGGGAATGTTTAGGTTTGCTTTGGCTGGAGAAGACATTACACAGAGCAGAAGATAAAAAACACCTAACGTGATTTAAATGTGTAAAGAGGGAAAGCAGAATGATGATCCTGAGTGTCTAGTGGAGGCGGGTGACCCACACCTCAGTCTCCAGCGGGGGTGATGACCCACCATAGAGTGTGCGGTGGAGGTGATGGCCCACCGTACGGTGTCCGGTGGAGGGATGACCCACTCCTTCAGTGTCTATTGGAGGGGATGGCCTACTCTCTCTGTCTAGTAGAAGAGATGACCCACGCCTTCAGTGTTTAGTAATGGCAATGAGTCCACTTCCTCAGGGACAAGTGGAAGAGTGTAGTTGTTAGAAATCCTTTTCATGAAGCAGCTGCCTGCTGATAGGTAAGTGACACACTTCTCTACCTGGATCATGAAGGAGTTGGAATGAGCTTTTAAGAGCTTTGAGCTTTAACTCTTGGTAGGATGAGACATACAACAGTTTGTCATGGAGGCCATTGTCATGGTGTCTGGGGATGCAGGCTGTGAAACCAAACTGGCTTGGGTTAAGTTTTGGCTTCTCCAGTGAGTGGGAGGGCAGATTTCTCGCTCTCACCCTCACTGTTATTAGTGTTGGCTGATAATAGCAGAGCAATGTGCTTAGAAGTGGGGTTGGCACACAGTAATCCCTTAATAAGAGTCAGCTATTTTTCTGGGATTCTGAGATGAGAGGGGGAGAGATTTTCTGGCAATAGAAGAAAAATGATTGAGTTGTAATTTTTTGTCAAATTTCTTATGGAAAAATGTTCAATGAAGTTATATTCAAGGTATATTGACATGCAAAGATATCACCAGGGAAGAGGAATTAGAACTATAAC
This sequence comes from Tarsius wallacei, assembly GCA_963574415.1. NCBI lineage: Eukaryota > Metazoa > Chordata > Mammalia > Primates > Tarsiidae > Tarsius > Tarsius wallacei. The sequence goes on from CAUYQG010299305.1 coordinate 36,366, forward strand.
ATGTTTTAGAACTATAATAAGAACTTTAAGAACATAATCATGTAATTTTTTAAAAATAAATGTTTTCTGGAGGTGCCCAAACCATTTAGCCATGAACTTCATTTTATTCAAGGGTTTCAGAGCTCTCCCTGTGGATTATTTAGAAAGATTAAACACTTAATTAAAACAAGCATTTAGTCAGCCTAGAGGGCCACTCGTCAGGTAAAGGAGTGAACATTTGGTTTTTAAACTCATATTCATGTGTCCAGAGACTCTAGCTTCTACTACTGAGAATCGTGGTGACTAGTGATGCCTACAGGACAAAGATAGCCTCCCCACCAAAGTACAGCATTTACAAAGGTGGTTTGGGAAAGATTACAGCTAGGGTAGGACATCAGGTATTAAGATTAATGCAAGGAGGATAACAATAGCAATAAATGAGAAACAAGTATTTGCATAATTTCCAGAGATTTAAAAAATAATTTCTTGAGGTGTAGCTCACATAACATAAAATTAACCACTTTAAATCAAACATTTCAGTGGTGTTTGGTACCACCTCATCTAGTTCCAGACTATTTTCATAATTTCATTCTAAAGAGAAACCCCTTACCTATTTTTTTGTTTAACCTCTTACCTATTAAGCAGTTTGTCCTCATTCCACCCTTCTCCATCTGTGACAACATTAATGTGCATTCTGCCTCTGTGGATTTATCTAATCTAGATATTTCACATAAGTAGAATCATATTTGTGACCTTTTGCATCTGGTTTCTGTCATCTGTGTTGCACCATGTGGCTGTACTTCATTTCTTTTCATGACTGAATAAAATTTCGTTGTATGGATAGACCAGTTTGTTCATTCATCTGTCGGTAGACATCTTGGCTGTTTCCATTTTTTTTGCTTTTGTGGATAGTGTTGCTATGAACATGTGTTTAAAAGTCTTTTGTGTGTATGTGTATTTTCATTTCTCTTGGGGAGACATCTCAGAGTGGAATTTCAGAGTCATATCATAATTCCGTTTGGCTTTTTGGTAAACCACAAAGCTGTTTTCCACAGTAGCTTTACCATTCACATCCCCAACAGTAATGTACAAGTGTCCAAATTTTTCTACCTCCTTACCAACACTTATTATTTTCCATTTCTCCATTATTATTATAGTCATCCCAGTAGGTGTGAAGAGTTATCTTGTAGTTTTGATTTTTATTTCCTTAATGACTTAAAATGCTAATTAAGCATTTTTTCATGTGCTTGTTGGCCATTTGTTTATTTCTTTTTTTTTTTTTTTTTTGAGTTGGAGTCTCACTCTGTCGCCCAGACTGGAGTGCAGCGGCCGCTCCCAGCCACCGCAGCCTCGACCTGCTGGGCTCCGGCGATCCTTCCACCTCAGTCTTCCAAGTAGCTGGAACTACAGGCGCGCGCTACCACGCCTGGCTGATTTTTGATTTATTGTAGAGATGAGGTCTCACCTGCCCAGGCGGGTCTTGAACCCGCGGGCTCAGGCAATCCACTCACCTCAGCCTCCCAAAGGCGTGGGATTACAGGCTGAGCCACCGAGCCCGGCTCATTTGTTTATTTCTTTGGAGAAATGTCTCATCGCATCCTTTGCACATTTTTATTTATTTTATGTTTTGAGTTGGAGTCTCACTCTGTCACCCAGGCTGGAATGCCATGGCATGCTCATGGCTACCCCAGCATCGGTCTGCTGGGCTCAGGCGACCCTTCAGCCTCAGCCTTCCAAGTAGCCGGAACTATAGGTGCATGCTACCACGCCCGGCTACTTTTTTGATTTTTTTGTAGAGATGAGGTCTCTCCAAGTTGTCCAGGCTGATCTCAAACCCGTGGGCTCAGGCAGTCCATTCACCTTGGCCTCCCAAAGTGCTAGGATTACAGGCTGAGTCACTGAGCCCTGGCCTGCACATTTTTAAATGGTTGTCTTTTTTTGTTGAGTTGTAAAAGTTCTTCATAAATTCTATATATTATACTCTATCAGATATATGGTTCACAAATGTTTTCTCCATTTTTTTGTTGTCTTCCCCATTCTTGATAATGCCTTTTGATGCATAAAAGTTTTTAATTTTGATGAAGTCCAATTTATCTGTTTTCCCTTTTGTTGATTGTGCTTTGGTGTCACATTTAAGAATCCATTGCAAGCTGGCTCGGTGGCTCAGCCTGTAATCCCATGTTTTGGGAGGCTGAGGTGAGTGGATTGCCTGAGCCCGCGGGTTCGAGACCCGCCTGGGCAACTTGGCGAGACCTCCTCTCTACAATAAATCAAAAATTAGCCGGGCATGGTAGCACGTGCCTGTAGTTCCAGCTACTTGGAAGGCTGAGGTGGAAGGATCGCCAGACCCCAGCAGGTCGAGGCTGCGGTGGCCCGGAGCAGCCACTGTACTCCAGTCTGGGCGACAGTGAGACTCCAACTCAAAAAAAAAAAAAAAAAGAATCCATTGCCTCCTGAAACATCATGGGATTTACTGCAATGTTTTCTTCTAAGAATTTTATGGGTTAGGTCTTCTGTTTAGATTGCTGATTCATTTTTAAATAAATTTTGTATATGATGTGGGGTAGAGGACTAACTTTCTTCTTTTATATGTGGCTATATCGTTGCCTCCGTCCCATTTGTTGAAGAAATTATTCTGTCTCTATTGAATGGTCATAGAACCCTGGTTGATAATCATTTGGCCATAATTGTGTGGGTTGGTTTCTGAACTCCAGAATTCTATTATGCCAATACCACATTGTTTAATTATTGTAGCTTTGTACTATGTTTTGAAATCAGGAAGTGTGAGTCTTACAACTTTGTTCATCTTTTTTTGTTGTTTTCTAAGATTGTATTTGCTATTCGGAGTTCCTTATAATACTATGTAAATTTGAGATCAGATCTTAAACCCGTGGGCTCAGGCAGTCCATTCACCTTGGCCTCCCAAAGTGCTAGGATTACAGGCTGAGCCACTGAGCCTGTTTTCTGCAGAAAAGACCATTGCAGTTTTGATAGGAATTGTATTGAATTGTCACTGAATCATTGTATAGATCACTTTAGGTACTATGGGCATTTTAATATGTTACACATCCCAATCCATGAGCAAGGTATGTTTTTCTATTTATGTGTGTCTTCCTTAACTATTTTAAGCAATGTAGTAATCAGCATGTAAATCTTTCACCTCTTTGTTTAGATTTATTTCTAGGTATTTAATTCTTTTTGATGCTATTGTAAAAGGAATTTTTTCTTCATTTCTTTTTCATGTTGTTCACTGCTGGTATATAGAAACTCAACTGATTTTAGTGTGTTGACCTTGTACCCTGCAACTTGGCAGAATTTATTTATTAGCTTAGTAACTTTTAATGGATATTTTGGAACTTTCTGTATATAGGATTATGTTGACTGTTTGGGATGTTTTGTATATAGGATTCTGTAAATAGAAATAGTTTTACTTCTTCCTTTCCAATTTGAATGACTTTTATTTCTTTTTCTTGCTTTATTACTCTGGCTAGAACTTTCAGGACAATGTTGAATTGAGGTGCAGAAAGTAGGCATTCTTATTTTGGGAAAAAACTTTCAGTCTTTGAGTATGATGATATCTGTGGATTTTCCATAGATACTTTTTTATCATGTTGAGTAAGTTTCTTTCTGTTCTTAGTTTTCTGGGCTTTTTAAATTATTATTATCCTGAAAGGGAGTTAGAGTTTGTCAAATGCCTACTCTGTATCACTTGAGATGATCAGTGTTTTTCCCCCTCTGTTCTATTAATGTGGTATGTTACATTGATTGGTTTTCTTATGTTGAAGCACCCTTGCATTCCTGAAATAATTACCACTTGGTCATGGTGAATAATCCTTTTAATATGCTGTTAGATTTGGTTTACTAGTATTCCGCTGAGAATTTCGAACTAATTTTATGACTCTGCGCTTAAACCTCATTATATTGTATAAAAATAAATCGTAAGAAATGTAAGTTTTGAAATAGGAAGTGACTTCTTCAAGAAACAAGTTTGTGTCAAAAACCAAAATATAAAATTACTACGAGTCTGCAAAAGTCAGTAAGACTAATTCGTAAGACTTCAAAATTTAGGTAACTAAAACAAGTTCTTAGGAGAAGGACTGTTGTGAGGTTAATCCATGTAAAATGCTTAAGTAGTGCCTGACACATACTAGAGCACACGTCAGTTTCTGTCATGTTATTACTCTTATGTGTCTAATTAAGCACCAAAGAGGGGCTTGCTTCTCTCCTGAACTATTATTCTGCTCCCCAGCAGTACAGTTCTTCACTTTCTGTGTTACACCCCCTAACGTGCTGTTGGCCCAGGAAATTCACCTCTGTATCCTTCACAGCACTTAGCACACAGTAGATACTCCATAAATGCACTTTGAAATTCACTGTGGAAAATATTCAGCAATTCCAGAATGCCAGGTGTCTCTCTGACCAACGCTTGGCGAAAAAGCACCCTGGGCCAAGCTTTGCTTCTTGAGGTCTTTCTGCTGTCACCACGGAGAATGGAGGGAGCACAGCAGTGGCCCCAGGCTTGCTGGCAGAAGAGAAAAGGCATCTGAGCTCTGCAGTGGGTTCTGCAAGGGGTGGAGGTGGGTCTCAGTCCTGTTGAACCAGCACCTTCAGCGAAGCTTAAACAGATACATTTGAAAGTGCCAACTTCATAGATGCTTTCATCAGCCAACTTTAGTGCTGCAAAAAGCATAGATTTGATACCAGTAGTCCCTTTACGCTTCTGTCTTCCGTGTTTTCACATCAGTTAGTATTTTGTTCCTTCCATCCCATCGTGAAGGATTATGCTTCGCTGACTCAAAACCATCTGTGTGCCGGGCTCAGTGGCTCAGCCTGTTGTCCCAGTACTTTGGGAGGCCGAGGTGTGTGGATTGCCTGAGCCCGCAGGTTCAAGACCAGCCTGGCAACTTGGCAAGACCTCATCTCTACAATAAAATAAAAAGTGGCCAGGCATGGTAGTGCATGTCTGTAGTTCTGGCTACTTGGAAGGCTGAGGCAGAAGGATCGCCTGAGCCCGGCAGGTCGAGGCTGTGGTGGCCGTGAGTGCACCACTGCACTCCAGGCTGGGTGACAGAGTGAGACTCCAACTCAAAAAACAACAACAAAAAACCACCTGTGCCTTTGGGAAATCTTGGACAGGTGACACAGGGGGAGCAGACAGTGCCCACCCCTCCTGTTGTGTCCTCTCCCACCCCAGGGCCCTGCAAGCTCTTCCCTGGGCCCAGGTCCTCAGGAAGGAGCTTGTCTACTATGGGCTAGACCCCTGAGCTCTGTGCAGGACACACTGTCCTCTTGTCCCCTGTCCACAGGAAGTATACAAAGACAGCAATGCACTTTACTCATTGCTTGGGGTGCTCATGGCTTTTGGGCCCTGCTTGGGCTGATGTTAATGTGACATGTGACTTTTTTTGCTGCAGCTGGTACTGGATCTGTCTAACCTATTGGGTCTTAGAACGGAGAGGGTTATTATGGACGGATCTGGTAAAGGCTTTGTGAGTCATGCTAGCAGTTCTGGGCTGCGTTTCCAGGTGAAGCATCAGGAAGTTTGCACCCTCCCATTGCAGAATTGTAGCCCTGTCCCCTCGCTGGACCCTATCCTGGAAGGTACAGAACAAGAATGGGTGCCTTGCCAGGGGACACCCACAAGGTCATCTGTCTTTACCCATGTGAATTTACAGTGGGTGCATGGGATGGGGAGGGACACTGTTCACCAGGCGTGGTGTCAAATCATGTCATTCCCACCAGCGCATCCTCTGAGGCTAAGCACTGCTTGAGTGGGTTTTCCTTGGGTGCTTTTTTCTCATTTTTTCTTTCCCATCTTTGCTCATGGGATGGCGCATTTCTCAAGGTTCACGTGTTCACTCCTTGGATTCAAACAGTAAGCAATTGAGGAGGGAGAACATCTACCCCCCACCCTGGGAGAAGAGAGGCTTCAGCCCAGCGATGACCAGAGAATCTGAGTGCAATTTGGAAACCCACACGGCTTTTCCCCGATGTTCCCTACATACACTGGCATTATCTTTGCATCATTGAGACACGCTTGTGTACACACAGCTGCATATGTTATCCCACCCTCAAGTGTGGATTCACTGCCCTTTTTTTTTTTTTTTTGGCGGACTCCCTGCCAGATCCATTTATATTCTTTTTTAAATTGATGTATCATAATTGCACATATTTGGGGTGTATATGTGAAATTTTTGTACATGTATACAATATGTAGGATCAAATAGGGTAACTGAGATAGTCATCACTTCAAATATTTATCTTTGTGTTCGGAACATTGTAATTCTTCTCTTCTAGCTAGAAATAGACAATAAGTTATTGTTCACTGTAATTTCTCTTCTGTGCTATCCAGTATAAGAACTTATTCCTCTGTCTGACTGCATGTGTGTGCCATTAACCAACTTCCTTTCGTCTCTCTCCCCACAACTCTTCCCAGCCTCCGGGGACTATCATTCCACTCCCTTCCTCCACGAAATCTGCTTTTTTAGCTCCCACATATGAGAACATGTGATGTTTGTCTTTCTGAGCCTGGCTTATCTTACTTAACATGGTGACCTCCAGTTCCACCCACATTGCTGCAAGTGACAAGATTTCATCCTTTTTATGGCTTAATAATATTCCATTGTGTACATATACATTGTCTTTATCCATTCATCCATGGATGGACATTTAGGTTGATTCCATATCTTGGCCATTGTGAATAGTGCTGCAATAAACATGGGGATGCAAGTATCCCTTTGATATGCTGTTTCCTTTCTTTTGGATAAGTACCCAAGAGTGGGGTTACTGAACCATATAGTAGTTCTATTTTTGGTGTTCTGCTGTACTGTTTTCCATGATGGCTGTTCTACTCTACGTTCCCACCAGCAGTGTATGTGTGTCCCCTCTTCTCCATCTCCTCATCAGCATTTGTTATTTTTTTGTCTCTGTGATACTAGCCATTCTAACTGGGGTGAGAGCTCTCATTGTGGCTTTGATTTGCATTTCCCTGGTGATTAGTGATGCTGAGCATTTTTTCGTATACCTGTTGGCCGTTTGTATGTCTTTTTTTAAGAAGTGTCTATTCAGGTCTTTTGCCCATATTTTAATCAGATTATTTGTTATTCTGCTGTTGAGTTGGGATTTCCTTACATACCTTACATATCTTGTCCATGGATAGTTTGCAAATAATTCCTCCCACGCTGTAGGTTGTCTCTTCACTCTGTTGATTGCTTTCTTTGCTTGCAGACGTACTTTAGTCTGGTGCCATCGTATTTGTCGATTTTTACTTTGCTGCCTCTGCTTTTAAGGTTTTACTCAAAAAATATTTTCCCAGACCAATGTCTTGTAGCATTTCTCCAATATAGTCTTCTAGTATTTTCATAGTTCCAACCTTAAGTTTAACTCTGATCCATTTTGAGTGTATGTCTGTATGTGGTGAAAGATAAGAAACTAGTTTAATTATTTTGCATATGGCTATCCAGTTTTCCCAGCACCTTTTATGAAAGAGACTGTCCCTTTCCCAGTATATGTTCTTGGCGCCTTTCTTGAAAATGAGTTGACTGTAAAAGCATGAGTTTATTTCTGGGCTTTCGATTCTGTTCCATTGGTCGATATGTCTGTTTTTAAATGCCAGTGTTGTGCTGCTTGGTTACTGTAGCTTTGTAGTAAAACTTGAAATCAGGTAGTGTGATGCCTCCAGCTTTGTTCTTTTTGCCCAGGATTGCTTTAGCTATTCGAGGTCTTTTGTGGTTCTGTACAGATTTTAGGATTCTTTTTTCTATTTCTGTGAAGACTATCATTGATATTTTGAAAGGAATTGCTTTAAATCTGTAGATCACTTTGGGTAGTATGGACATTTTAGCAATATTAATTCTTACAATCCATTAGCATGGGATATCTTCATTTTGTATGTGTGTCCCCTTTAATTTCTTCCATCAGTTTTCCATAGTTTTCCTTGTAGATAGATCCTTTTAAATTCAGCAAACGTGGTCATGCTGCCTGAAGTTGAAACACTGGACCTAAGGCTATAGAAGTCAGATAATTTACTAGTGTGAAGTACACTAACTATGCCAGTTCTTACTCCAGATATACTGAGTTACCTTCAGTGATATGTTTCAAATATCCAATGTAATTTACAACAGAGGATTAAATGAAAACTGTAAATAGATCACCTCACCTCTGCCCTCCCTCACCTCCAACCCTCCCTCACCCCCACCCTTCCCTCACCTCCACCCCCCAGCCAAGGACAGAGATGTCACACTGATGTCCTGGTACAGATTCTGCCCCCCACCACCTGACCAGGGAGGCCCACTACTTACAGGCAGCTTCAGCAAAGCCTCCTTAGTCTCCAGTCCTCCCTCCCTGGTAGGACATACAAAGCAGTGCCAAAATGCACTGTCTGTGCGTCAGACAACCATGTGTCCTCTGGAATTGTCGGGGGTCACCCCAACCTGAGGACTGAGCAGGTGGCAAGGCTTCCTGCGGTTGCTTTCCTGCAAGCTGGCAGGATTTTCTCTCCAATCAGACCCCACTCTTGTTTCGTGATTCAGGAGCTCTGAGGACTCAAATCCTGGGCATCTACTAGGGTTAGGGCTTCCCTGGAAACAACTGATTTTACGAAGTTGCTGTCTGTCTTGACATGTACAAGGTATTTAGTTGGTGGAAAGAAAGTGAGTTGAGAATTTTTTTTTAAAGCAGGATTTATTGAGAGGACAGAAAAGCTCCCACAGTGGGAGGGGACCCGACCGGGTTGCCCGTGAGCTGAGATTTCTAGTCACCCCATCTCTCACTGGAGCCTGCTTCCTCTCCCACGCTGGCAGCCTCAGCAACATCTCCAGTTGCTTGTTGGCAAGTAGGTATAGAAAGTCCAGTTTGGTAATTTGTTATCACACAGGTGCGCTGTTGTTCATATGAAAAAGGGGAGGGGACTGGAAAGCACACCACAGTTTAGGGAAGACGGCCCCATACTATTTGCCATTCGACCACTATAAAATTTCTGAGGATCTTTGTTTGGAATGTGAACAAACTGTGTGACCAGCATATTGTGATTCTGTTCTTAGTTGTTCTCAGTTACTCGAGGAAGACAGAGCACAGCTGCCCTGGGCAGGTTAGGGTCTGGCCCAGGGGCCCTGGTAGTGCCTGCAGTTCAACCCCTCATTTTTTGGAAGAAGGCTCCAGTCCTCAGATAAAACTTTTGCTATTAGGATTTTATGAAATTACCTTAGTTCTAAATACAGGGCTGCTTTTGAATACGTGCATATTTATTTATTTCAAAGTTTTTTGTTGTTAGTTTGATGGAAACATCTGCAAACAGTATTGAGTAGCTGATTCGGTGAACGTGAAGAACTGCCTTTTACAATTGTCCACGGCATGCTCACATTTCGGAATCTGAAACAAGCAAGTTCTAAGTTAGAGTCTTTCTCATGATCCCTCTTAGCAAGTTCATGCATTGCTGAAATTCACTGATGGCTTCTCTGGCAGTAGGGTGGGGGCTGAGAGCAGATTTAGGTGAAAACCACAGTGCAGAAGTCGGAGATGGAGACCAGGGTGGGTTCGCAGGCAAAGGGGGTAAGTGTGTGTGTACACGTGTGCACCCAGGGGACTGCAGTGCAGGGTGCAGCTCCTGAGTGTTTGCCTGTGTGTGCGTGTACATGTGTGGCACATGTGTGCACTGAGACAAAGGAGCAGGGCATGACTCCCATGCAAGTCTGTACATGTGCATGCATGCATGTGTGTGTGGGCCTGTGTGGGAAGACCCATGTGCAGGGTGCTGTTCCCATCCGCACCTCTTCCCGCCATGATCCGCTCAGAGTGCACATGGGCAGAGGCTGGAATGTGCAACTTTCACCTCTTGGGTGTGGGAGTCAAGCATAATGGGCTCATTGTGAATGCTCAGCCAACTGTGAGGCCAGCTCCAGCCCCTGCCCATTGCAGTCTGCTGGGGAGGGCGCCAATCCTGCAGACATCCACATGTCCCCATCTGGGTAGTTCCTGGGCCCACTGGACAGGCCTGTTTGATGCTTGATGTCAGGGCCTTTGCTTCCTGCTGGGACCCTGGCCTTACAGATGCCCCTCTGGGCTCCTCTGCTCATGGCCATCAACCCCTCCCCATCCTAGGCCCACCCTGACTGTACCCTGTCCTGCTGCTGGGGGTTCCATGGCATTGCCCCTGAGGCCTCCATTGAGCCTGGACCTTACTGGCTGTCTTAGGAGTCCCAACCCTGCTCAGAAGTCCTTTCTGCCAGGAAGCTGACCTGCACCCTGGACGCTGCTGGGGGCTCACACTCTGCTCCCACCTGCCACCCTCATGCTGGATCTTCCTCATTCCCTGGATTGTTAGTCCCTGGAGGCCCAGGGTTGCCCAGGACAGGGGCATGGTGGACGTGTGTCAGTGAGGACGGATTGAGCCAGCCAAGGGACACCCAAGCTTGAGTAGGATGTACCTTGGCTTGGGAAGGGGACTTTGGCTGGATGGGGTCCATCCAAGAGCAGCCTGTACCAATATGTGGCCCTGTAGCTCCTATTGAGTGTCTGGGTGCAGCTGGGCATCAGCCGTGTCTCTGGTGTGCCGGGGGTGTGTGTCCCTGGGCCTCAGGAGGACAAGAATTGGGGTACGAGGGGAGAAGTGGTGCTCCTCCCAAGCACAGGAAAGTGAGAGACAATGGATCCAGCAGCAGAGACTCACACCTGACACCAGACTCCTGGGCATTCATCCCTCTCACACCGCTGGGGCCGCGCATCACCACTGGGCTTCCTGTGCTGATTTTGGTGGGATAAGGGCTCAGGAAGATTGCTTCAGGAGAGCTAGACGTGTGCTGACTGAAGCTTCTTCCTAGGACCTTGGAATCTTTCTAAATCTAGAAGAATACCAGTGGCTTAGGAATTGGGAACAACGTGGCTTTGGGGCCAACGGAACCTTCACCCCTTCGAAACATCCTCAGCCTCCCCAGGGAGAGAGTCAAGAATCCAAAATGCCCCGCAGCCTGTGAGTGGAAAGCTGGACTGGCATATATAGACTGGGTGCAGATGACCAGGAGCAGACAGACAAACACACCAAGTCCAGGCAAGAGGACTAGGCTTTTCCGACAAGTTTTGATTCAGTGGTTTCTGGGTCTGCACACAATGGAAACCAGAGACGGCCACAGGCACCGGGACAGGACGCCAGGTGCCGTCATCAGGTTGTCTCAGGACCTAAGCGACTGGGACCAGGGGGCAGTCCAGAGCAAGCCTCCTGGGGGTGTGGGTTTCTCACTTGGCCTTCTCATTCACAGCCCAGGAGCAGAGAAAGCAGCTATTGATGGAAAGTGGGGCAGAGCTGCGTAGCTTGGGTACCCCTATCGTCTCCAGGCCCTGCTTGAAGGAGCCACAGAGGGCTCGGATGTCTGAGGTGGATGTCTGCTGCCCCCAGACTTCCTGATTTTTATTTTAAAAATCTGGTTAGAGGCAAAAGCCACAGCAGTGAATTGAAAGTTTCTGAGTGACAGACACTTCTCACTCCACAGAGTTCACACTTTAAGTGGCAGCATCGGGGCTGTCGCCATGTATTGGTGCAAGGAGGGGGAAAGGAGGAGCACCCTGAGTCCTGGGTGACCCAGAAAACAAGACTAGGCCGGCTGTGTCCCCTGTGAGCAGAGCCGGGAGGAACACACTCATGGGGCATGCAGGTGGGATGAGAAACAAGCATCTCGCCTGTAAAATATCACCCTCATTTCAGTAACACTTTACCTGAAGTTACTTGGGAAAATAAAACCTCATTGAAGAATGAAGCGATAACGCGAGTTTTCAGACACACCCACTTCTGTTGGCTGAGTGATTGCCACACTGAGCTCAAGGGGTGTCCACACGCATCCTGCACCAGAACCACACCAGCCTTTCTCCTGCACACCAGCGCATCCACACAGCCAGAGCCATGGTGGGAGTGATGATCCGGTAACCTGGGAAGGGCCTCAGTTTTGAAGTCGGCCCATGCTTAGTGGGCTGATTGAAGCAAGAATCTTGAATTCTGTAGATAGGAGAGCAATTACCTTCTACCAACACACACATCAACAGCTTGTCCTTTCTCATTTTATTTATTTTGGGGCGCAAATGGCAGGCTAGGGATTGTGAAGAACAGCTGAGTTCTGCCACACACAGAGTGGGTGCAGAATGGGCTGGCAGGAGTGCTCACAGGTCCCTGATGTGTGTCCACTCCGTGTCCTGGCTTGAGGCCTGGACACAGCTGGTGAGAGTTTCTCCATCCACATGTTGTGCTTGGCCCAGCACTTACCTACCTGGGCGCACATACCTTCAGAGTTGTGCATACACGTCGTATCTCCCTCCTCACAAGGTACCCAGCAGATCCGGGGTGACAGCCAGAAGGGACATGTGGTGGCACACCCCAAAGACACTTCCTGGGGTCCCGCAGCACACCAGCTCAGGAGACAGCATGGACTCTGCCTCGTGGGCACACACGTATACACACGGCTGCCTGCACCCCATGCTGAAGACACCAGGTGAACAGCTCCCTTGGCTGATTCAACATGCCTCAGTTCACCCAACTCTTGGTCTGCAGACAGCTTCCCTGGGACAGCTGCAGCCTGACCCAGGCCCTGGGTGGCCCCACTGGGGGCTGTTCTGAGGAAGGGGTGCAAGCAGGACCCCCGGGCCTAGAATGAGGCCTGCCCCAGTCACCAAGGAATGCCAGTCGGGGAAAGGCTGGGGAGTGACCAGCATAGTGCGCTGTCACCGAGTGGTTGCAAAACGTGACCCTGGGTAGAACTCCAGTGGAGCGCCGGCCGCTGGCCACACCTGGACTCAAGGGTCGGGGGAGAAATGCGCCTGAATTTGGGCATCTGGGCAGGAGGAAGACACCTCTCCTCCAAAACAGGTCATTTAAGACGCCTCTCCCAGGATCACATTCCATCCCTTCCTGCCTGTCAGTCATCTTGCAATTGAGTATTCGCTGCAAATCTCAGAGCACAGCGTGTTGCCAGGCTTGTGGGGAGGAGAATCTGCCCTGTGGTCGGATGCTTGCTGTGACTCAGGCGTGATTTGAGTTTTTGGAAATCAGACCATATTAGCATTTCAGGATGAACTCAGATTATTTACATCATTTCATCAACACAAGTGAGTGGCCTTGTCTGGTGAGTGGGACTGAGCTAGGGGTGTGGAGGGAGAGGAGCAGACCCCTGGGGGGTTGGAGGGACAGACAGGCTGTCTGGTCATGTGACGCAGGAGGCTGGAGCCCAACCTAGATCTTCCAAGTCACATGGTTTCTAGAAGCCAGCTCTGACAAGGCAGACCCTTCACCCCCTGCAGGCTCAGAGGATTTCCTGTTTTATTTTCAATTGGGAAATTGCATGATTAGCTGCTGTTCAGAGGAGCCTCAGATGTAACTGTTGTCCCTTTAAAATTTGATTTCATAATTCACTATTATTCCTCACTTTGCATTTATTTTCCAAACAAATGAACTTCATGGTATTTACTTAGGACATGTTTCATCCAAAACAACATTAAACATTTTAAAACAAAAAGCGTTCTGTCCCTACACAGAGGTATGTTGTGCCAAAATGTCTAGTTACCAATGATACTGTTGGCAGAATGACCACATGGGCACAATTCTGAGGCTTTGATGAGGGACACCCAGTGGTTTCACTATCGTCATTTAAATTTAAACAAAGTCATCAATACCACTGAAATGTACTTGCTGTAGATGAACTTCTCTTTTGTTCTTTTGGTTGTTTTGAGACAAGGTCTCACTCTGTCACCCAGGCTGAGTACAGTGGCATGGCCATGGCTCACTGCAGCTTTGACGTGATTTCAGGCGGTCCTCCTGCCTCAGCCTCCCATGTAGCTGGGACTTCAAGCACATGCTACCACACCCAGCTAATTTTTTTAATTTTTTGAGACAAAGTCTTGCTGTGTTGCCCAGGCTGGTCTAGAACCCCTAGACTCAAGCCATCCTCCCACCTCAGCCTCCCAAGGTGCTAGGATTGTGAGCATGAGCCAACACACCTGGCCAGATGAACTTTTTCTCTGAGTATGAAATGGTGCGTGCACCAGCTCTGTCTTCCCCTCAGTGGTTGCCACCATTCCCTGTGTAGACCCAGGAGAGTCGGGGGGAGGAGCCAGCTCCACCAAAGAGCCCCACAGTGGCGTTCAAGGTACGGTTTTTCAGATCATGTGGGAGGGAATTTATGCCAAATCTAGACTCAATTGTGCCTCAATGTGATAGGAGGGACCATGCTTGTTTCTAAAGGTGTCATTTAGGGTCCTCTGCTAGGGGGACCAGCTCCTGCTCCTCCGTTACATGACAGTGACAGGGAGAACCACCATGACATGCTCTGTACCGTGGATTTGGCTGCACCTTTGTATTTCTCATAGGTAGCCCATACCATGCCAGACACAGGACAGGTACTTTCTGTGTGGACGCTTAAATGCTAAGCTCTGACCGACATGGGCACCTGTCTTGGGTTGGGTGCTAAAACCTCCTGAGTCCTCTCTTTCATTTCAGGATCTGGAATCCCTAGGCCCCCGTGTCCAGAACACGCTCTCTGCCCTGTATACACCTACTGAGGCCACGGTGCTCGGGCAGCTGGCCAGTGTGGCCAACAGACGCCACAGCAGAGACGGACTGTACTACTTACCAGCTTTCTTATCCCAGCCAGGAGGTTACTGCAGACCTGGACAGGAAGTCTGTGTGAGTACCTCGCAGCTGTGATGCGTCTGTGTGCGTGCCTCCCTACAGAGAAGGAGCCTGTGTGGGTACCTCCCTGTAGGAAGGAGTCCCCCGCAACTCCCATTAAGATAGTGGTGGTTGACTGTGCATTTATATATTTAAGGCTAAAAGAAATATTTAGGGTAAGTATGATCATTCTTTTAAAAGTATTATTATTTTTGCCATAGTAAACCAATGACCAGTCCTGACCACTCAGAGCTGGAAGTGTACAATGTAAAACTTAGGATGGTGCAAAGTCAACACTGAAATCTGTGGCCAAGAGGGCAGATTTTGATCAGAATGTGCTGACGAGTCACTCAACGCTCACAAGTCACTCAGGAACATGTCAGTGTAGGGTTTCCCACCCCAAATGAAATTAAATGCAGGTGGGTCCAAGTGAAGATGATCTGAGAGGGAGAGATGGGGAGGGGGGGACCTGGCTTTCCATCAGGAATGGACAGATTTTCTTTGCTGAAGCAAAGAATGGCATTACAGAACTGAAAGATTGATGGCAGACCTATCTAGAGATTTTGTGCTTCAAAGGCATCAGAAGAAAAAAAAAGCCAAATAGAAGCTATTCCTTACATCATCTTTGCAGAGAGCTTATAAAAATAAATCACTAAAAACCTAATAGAAAAATTGGCAAAGACTTGAGATGATTTCAGAAAGATGTATTATTATTTGACATTTTGAAAATACTGAAGGAAACGATTATGAAGTAATATTGAGCCAAAAAGGGGTGTAAATTTGTTTCATGTCAGTTTTGTTAACACTCACTTTAGAAACAGTCACCAGAGAACATTCAGGGATGTCAGTGTGCGTGTGCCTGGGAGGCCTATGCGTACAGATGTGGGAGTGGTTTTGCTCCTTTTAACCTTCCTGACTTTAGAAATATCCTCTAATTAGTAAAATCAGAAAAGAAATCACTAAAAAGGCAGAGACAAAAGAAAAACTGGTGTTCTGGCCGCACTGAGGTCCTGGCGTGTCGAGTTCAGCCCTGACTAAAATATTTGCACGCTGACGAGGCCTTGTTTGTGTGGAGGGGTGTGCACCAGCCAGACTCTGCATGTAGTTAGGGCCAGGACTCATGGAAGACCATCTGGTGACCTGACCACTGCACAGCCTCCATCCGAGAAGCTGGTAAGTCGTTGAATATGTATAGGTGTCTCTGGTAGCAGGTTGTTGGGTGGACACCCCGGGACTGGCCACAGGACCAGCAGGACAGGACCTCAGCAGTGAGGACGTCAAGGAAAGGGTGCTCTGGACAATGTAGAGGAGCTCGTCCCTCGGTGTCTGCTCAAGTCCTGGGGAGGTCACTGCCCCACTGCCTAGGATGACCTGAGCATGGACCCTCTCTGTGGGACAGCAGGGTGTAGGGTCAACAGGGTAGGGCTTAGGAAAACACAGCGGTGGTTTTCACATCTAATCCACAGCCAGATGCCTCCTCTGCCTTTTCCAAATGATCAGAAAGGTTTTGTTTTCTGTTTTCCAAATGAAGAAAGTGAAGCTGAACTTTTAGGAATATTGAAATACTTGGTGTGGTATGCATCTGTTATCATCAAAACCTGCTAATAATCTTGAGGTTCCTCGACTGCCTTATGAAAGCATGTTATAAATAAGGTCTTGTGCTTGTTTTTAGCGGTGAGCTGCAGCTCTTGAATTGCCAATCCCACTGACCTCTGTTTGAATAAGAAAACTTTTCTGACACTCTCTTTACATGCCGTGTAAACAACATTGAGTGAAACATTTAGAGAAGACATCAAAATGAGAGAAAGATTTATCATGTGAATTTGGAGATTTTTCAGGACTGAAACTATTCAGAATGTGACTACAAGACTTAGTGCATCTGGTCTAACTTGGCAGCAACCCTGGGGAAACTGAAAGATTTAGAGTCTAAGCCATGGCCAGTTTGGCCAAGTAGAATTATAAATCGTGTTGGGGCTAGGAAGAGTAGTGTTCCTCTTCCTCTATTTGTTTCCTTTTCAAACCCTCCACTTTGGAATACTCTCCTAACTCACTTGTTCATGGCATGTGCATTATTATGAAATCACTGTCGACAGCCTCCAAGTTCTACCTAAAGAAACTTTTTCTGATCATCTCATTGATACAAAAAAAGCACACCCTTTCATAACAAAAAACACTCTCACTCCCTTTCATAACAAAAAACACTCTCACTCCCGGCATAGAAGGAAACGATCTCAACACAACTGTAGCCATGTACACAAAACGCGTGGTGAATGTCGTGCTCAGTGCTGAAGGACTGAAAGCTTCCCCTTTAAGATCGGGGTCAAGGCGTGGATGCCCCCTTTCGCCCCCCTGTTCAGCCTGGTGTTTGAGTTCTTCCCAGAGCAGTCATGCAATAAATAATGAAGGGCATCCACGTTGTAAGCAAAGAGCTAAAGTGATCTCTATTTGCAGATGACATGATATTATATGTAGAAAACCTAAAGAGTCCAGAAAAACTGTTAGAGCTAATAAGCTAGCATATCAAAGTTGGAGGATACAAAATCAACACACAAAAACCGGTTGTATTTCTACACTCCAGCAGTGAACAATCCAAAAAGGAGATTAAGGAAGCAATTCCATTTATAACGGCATCCAAAAGAGTGAAATCCTAGGAATAAATTTTACTAAGACAGTAAAAGACTTGCACTCTGGAAATACAAAAACATCCCTGAAAGAAATTAAAGAAGACCTAAGTAAATTGAAACACATCCCACGTTCATGGATTGAAAGACTTATATTGTGAAGTGTCTACTCAAAGTGATCTACAGATTCAGTGCAATCCCTGGTAAAGTCCCAATGGGGCTTTTTGCAGAAATTGAAAAGCTCGTTCTAGAATTCATGTGTAATCTCAAGGGACCCTAAATAGCCAAAACAATCTTGAAGGAGAGCAACAAAGCTGGAGGGCTCACATTTCCTGATTTTGGAACTTACTGCCCAAGCTACAGTAATCAAAGCAGTGTGACCTAGGCATAAAGACAGACATATAGGCCAGTGGAATCAGATAGAGAGCCCCAGTTGTAAACCCTCACATCTATAGCCAAATTGTTTTCTGCAAGGGTGCCAAGACCATTAAATTGGTAAGTGGCAGTCTTTTCAACAAATGGTGCTTGGAAAACTGAATTTCCACGTGCAAAAGATGAAGCAGCATTCTTACCCAACAACAACACAAAAATTAACTCAAAATAAATCAAAGACCTAAACGTAAGAGCTAAAGTTGTAAAACTCTCATAATAAAACAGAGGAAAAGTTTCATGACATTGGATTTTGCAATGACTTCTTAGATGTGACAGTGAAACCACAGGCCACAAAAGTAGAAATAAATTGCACATCATTAGAATTAAAAACTTTTGTGCATAAAATGGCACTGTTTGGTCAGGTATGGTAGCTCGTGCTTATAATCCCAGCAATTTGAGAGGCTGAGGTGGGAGAATTGTTTGAGCCCAGGAGTTCGGGATCAGTCTGGGCAACATAATGAGACCTTGTCTCTAAAAAAACAAATAAAAATAAAATGAATTGGCACTATTAATACAGTAAGAAGGCAACCCTCATAATGTGCAAAAATATTTGCACATCTTATATCCTATAATGGATTAATATCCAGAATATGTAAAGAACTTCAAAAGCTCAATAACAAAACAAGCCCAACTCTAAAGTGGACAGAGGAATGGAATAGACGTTTCTCCAGAGAAGACATACACATGGCCAATAAGCACGCGAAGAGATGCTCAACATCACAGATCATTAGGGAAAAGCAAATCAAAACCTCAGTTGGATACCACTTCCCATCCATTATGACAGCTGCTGTCACACCAGAAAGCAAGTGCTGGTGAAGCTGTGGAGAAATTGAGGCCCTTGTGCACTGTGGGCCTTAACAACTTCAAAAGTTCTTTCTGTCCAACAAGGAAAGGCCTCAATCCATCCCAAGAAGGTGTCTGCAAACATGAGTAGACATTTAAAATTTCTTGCCACTCTCAGCATCATAGTAAAATCTTGGTCTGAACTCCTTGTGCTAAGTGGGAAGTGGAAAGGACTAGTTTTAGGGTTATTCTGAGCATAAAAGATATTTTTCTATAACCTTCTGAATGATCTTTTTCGTATTCAGACCAATGGTATATCTCTGCATCACATTAGAGGGCGGCATCCCTGCCATAATGGTGGAGTCATGAATGTGCTTGATGATGTCATTCACGAGATCTTTGGATACCAGAACTGTTCGTGTCTCATTATATATCTTTCTATCCTGAGTCTTCTGGTTGGGGTCAAAGCTTGAATCCAAGATAATTAACTGAAGGCTATGAAACCTGATTATTTTTCTCAGATACCTTGTATCCTCACTCAGCCAGAAAGTTTAGAGTTAATACAGTGTTCTGATCAGACGCTTCCTTGTGGTGCTAACAACTAATGTGTTATCAATGTATTGCAGTAGAGTCCCACGCTTAACTTAGCAGTCTGAGAGGTCTCCAGCAAGAATTTCTCCAAAGATGGCAAGAAAGTTTTTAAACCCTTGGAGTAGAACTGTCCAACAGCATGGTTGTTTTGCTTTAATGTCTGGTCTTTCCATTCAAAAGCAGACAGTTCTTGTGACTCCAGGCTGAGGGGCATGCAGAAAAAAGCATCTTTTAAATCTAAAACTGTGAACCAGCATAGCTCATCTGTCAGGGTTGTGAGTCATATATAAGGACTGGGGACCACTGGTTGGATATCTTCTATAATTTGATGAATAGCTCTCAAATCCTGAACAAACCTGTGTTTCTCAGTCCCAGGCTTCTCAACTGGTAGCATGAGTGTGTTACATGGGGACTGGTGAGGCCTAATGAGTCCAAACTGAAGGAGCAGAGGTTGGATTCCCTGCTGCACTTGTTCCCGCAACAGACACCGCTTAAGCAGGGCGGGGCTATTCTTGCCCCCACCTTGGCTCATGCTGGGATGACTGTTTTGCTCTTCCTGGTCGCCCATCCACCCACACCTCTAGACTCACATCCCTAAGAGTCTCTTCAGGAATGAGAGCAGGCTCAGAGTCTTCTGGCTTCAACGAGGCAGCCTACGAGGCACAGCCTTGTTCTGGAAGGGTTCTGATATTGAGTTATCCTGGGCTGAAGGTAACTTCAGTATTTAGTTTAGGTAGGAGATCATGGCCCAGCAGAGCACGAGGACATTCAGGTTCATGCAGGAAACTGCTTCTGGTGAGTTTGGCCTAATTAGCATTCTAGGGCTGGAAGGAATGGGCTCATCAAAGTTCCTCCCAAGACCTAGTCACTTTTATGTCTCTGAAGACAGCTTAGATAGCCAGGAGTTTATCACCGAATAGGCAGCATCAGTGTCTATCAGAAAGTCCAAAAGTGGATTCCCTGCTGTCGTTATGACCCAGAGCTCCATGTGGGTATTTTGGAGGGTGTTGCTTGGTCAAGAGGAGTCCCTGGGCCCTGGTATTCTGGTCCTCAAGCTCGATGGCCTCGGTTTCAAACCTCCCAGCTAGTCCTGGCATCTGGTGAATGGAGAAGGTTTTTTTTCCCTGGCACTGGCCTTTCACAGTGTGGGCACTCTCTTTTCCCATGCCCCCTCTAGCTTGCAACAAGTGCATCGATTTGGACCTACAGTGGGATGTCCACTTTGGTTTTGGATCTGAGGTCCGGGAGCGGGGAGGTCCTGCCTTGAGCAGAGTGCCTGGAGGAGATCTATGCGGTGGTCCCGGGGGGCTCTTGAGTCAGTGCAGCAGCCAGAAGATCAGCTTGCTGTTTTGTCTTTCACTGTCCCCTTTTATTCATCACCTCATCTTGACCAGGGAACACCCTAAAAACAATTGCCATTCCCAAAACCCCATATATCTCTTCTAAGCTTCTCCAAATGTCAAGAGGGCTTTGGCTAATGAAAGTCATATTCCCTGTTTTGGAATTTGTTGGCACTTCTGAACTGATGCCTGAGTGCTGCCTATGTGTTTCAAAGGTTCATTCTAAGAATCCTCGGGGGCTTTCCTTAGGTTTCTGCCTAACTTCCTAAACCTTATTAAGATGCCTCTGTTTCGGCACCCCCCTGCAGAGGCCAGCCAAGATGCAGTCTTGGTGAGGCTCAAGCATGGTGTACCTCATTTGCTTTCTGTCCTGGGTCTGAGTGGGCACAACTACCTGAACGGCACCCAAGTTACCAGGAGACTTGGCATGCATGTGGTCAGCCTCCTCCCTGGCCTCCTCTAGAACCACTCTCCACTCCTCCGAGGTCAATGAAGTGTCAAGCAGGCTCTGAACATCTGTTTAAGTGGGGTTGTTAGTTGCAGATAGTGAGGAAAACAGGCTTTTCATTTTCCTCAGACTGTCTCATTATTTGGGCCTGTCGTTTTTCCAATTAAACAAATTGGAGGTGGAAAGCAGAGAGTGGACTCCAGCAAGTCCCTAGACCGGCCTGTGACAGCATCCATGCCCCCATAGGCATCTGCCGGGAGGAAATTGCCCTCCTGGAGCTAAAGGGGCACCCTGGCCAAGTGTAATTCCCTGTGGGCATGGGAGGGGGTGTTCATTCCTGTTGCTTCTGGCTCCTGACCTGTGGAGGTGGGGACTGCAGCTCAAATGAGAGTGGTGCCATTCTGGCCCCTTCATAAGGGTGTAAGGGGGAGCGGATGGCCCTTAATTGGATGATCAAGGAGTCATCATCCCTTTCTTGTGATTCAGGGAGCGCACGCTTTTTCTTGTTAGCCTCTGAACCTTAACCTTACATCTCTTCTGCCTTGCCTTGTTTTGCCAAAGTAACACCAAACACTGAACACAAGGGATCTCATCCCATTTTCCCTCCCTTCCAGAACAAGTCTAATTGCAAAATAGGACTGTGACAAAGAGACCCGTTCATGGGCCGTTGTTCTCCTGATCCTGGTGAGAACAATGGGGCCAAGCAGTGTTACAAAGAAAACTGTTGGTGAGTCAGTGTGTAATATCCCCAAATTTTCCAGTTCTTGAGGATGTACCCCAGTGGGCTCTCCTCTGGTATGGTGCATGCCTATTCTCCACGCTCCTGAATTTTTGGTACAAATGTGTCTCCAGCTCTTAAGAGGGAGTCTCCAGTAGTTTGCAGGGACGCCTAATCCACTGAATCAAGCCCAAATCAAATTTCCAGTTTTCTCAGCCTGATAGGAAGCATGGTGTACCAAAGGGTCAACTTGGAGGCTTCCCTGCAGGTCAGGGAAAACAGCACAATGGGTGCAGGTGCCGTTGCACAAGATGGATCGAGGTGCCTCCCCATGAAAACCTCTCAAAGCAGATCTTGGCAGGGTTTTGGGACACGTGTTCCCACTGCCAGTGTGCCAAGCACCTTAATCCCAGCATGGAAACCCTTCATTGCCCAAGCGTTGTTGTAAAAAGCTGAGGCCACCAAGTGGGGAGACGCCTCATTTGACCACTCAAGCTCAGGCTGGATGAGCCCGATGAGCCTCGGCAGTGGCTGGAACTGAGATCCGAGGGGAGACGTGAACTCAGTGCTGTCAAGGCAGAGCTCTAAGGGGTGGTCCAACAGATGACCTGCAGGGGCTCCACTCATCTCCCCAGGGCATTGAATGAAAACCGTCAAGGTTTCTAGGCACTTCCCCTTGCTTTGGTGGGAGCAAATGGGTAGACACATGGGTAAGTCTTTGGAAAGTCCTGCAGGGGTTGCGGGTCCTCCTGCCATCCTCCAGGAGACGCAATAGGAAATGAAGCACGGAGAAGGTGCAGAGATACAAGAGGGTGTCACAGTCAAAGCATAGCGGCTACCACCCCCCGCCCCCCATATTGGACACACAGACAAGCAAGACAGGCTTAAAAAAAACCTTAAAATCCAAGCATCCACACATCAAATAATAGACATGGATAACACACACAATGAGACACGAGTGAACAAAAAGCCTTCCCAAACCAGATTTCAGGCCAGGACCAGACAAGAAGTATTCTTCAAACAGGCCCTCTTTTCCATCTGACTGGGAGAAATCGCCCTGACTTGACCCAAGACTCTTCTGACCAGAACCCATGATGGGGCCACGGTGCCTCCAGAGGGGCCGACCAAAGACTCTTCCTACAACCTAGGGAGAGCTGACCATAATCCGTAATGGGTCCACAGTACCTCCAGAGAGGCCAGTAAGGGCAAGAGAAAGGAGGGAGGTATGGGGCATGCTTAGATACCAAAAGGCATCTTCCAGCTCGAGAACCCATTTATATTCTGCAACCAGGTAAAGCGTTGTGGGTTAACTGCCCTGTGGCAGGGATGGCACCAGAGGTGGCCCTTGGTCTGAAACAGGCGAACAACAGCTTGGGCTCATTCCCGGTGCCACCGTACCAGCAAGGGGCTGCCAGCTGCAGGCAAGCGCCCAGCTGGGGCCATCCCAGACTTGCCCCCACATGGGTTCTTATGCCAGCTGCCCAGAATGGCCTGAGACACAAGTTGTTTCGGTACAGAAACAGTGTAATCATTGCAAAGCCACTCAGTGAAGAGAATGGGAGATACTTCTCAAATTCACCTCCCTGAGAACTCAGAATCTAGGGTTTTTAAGGGTAATTGGCAGGCAGGGGGTTAGGGAATTGGGATGGCTGTTGATTGGGGATGAAATCTTAGGTGTGGAGATTGCTTTTGGGCACCTAGTCAGTTTCTGGGTGAGGGTCATGGGTCCCTGGTCTGGGGGTGTCAGGTGGTCTACCAGGATGCAGATTCTGAAAAATATCTCAAACACCAGAAGAGGGTTTATGTTGTCTGTGGAAGCAATTGGGGAAGTTACAAATCTTGTGAACAGTGGATGTGGAAACAGGAATCCTTGGTGATCAAAGCTGCTCACACCCTTTGGCCAATTACACTTGATACCATCAAGGAGGTCAGCATGACCTACAGCCTGTTCTTCAAGAGGAAAACAAGTTTGTTAATCTTGCAGGCAGCTGCGGGGGCTCAGATGTGCATGGAGGGGGGAAAGGTCAAAGAGAAAAGAAAACAAGTGTGACAAGCGTCTTATGACTGAGAGTTTAACAAAATTTGGGCCCCCATTACAATTCTAACCTGTAGCCTTGTATTAATTTTATGAAGGTGGTGTCAACCTTCCCTGTGGGATGGAGACCCAGCACTCCCAAAGGCCTAGGCATGGATGGCCTCAACCACCACTGACCACGTCCTCTATTGTCCCAGGCCACGACCTTGTCCCCTACTCACCACCTTCTCTCTCTCGTCCCAGGCCACGGCCTCACTCCTCACTGACTGCCTCCTTTCTCTTTTCCTGGGTCACAGCCTTATCCACCACTGACAACCTCCTCTCTTGTCCCAGGCCATGGCCTCGCCCCTCACTGACTGCCTTCTCTCTCTTGTCCCAGGCCACAACCTTACCCACCACTGACCACTTCCTGTCTTGTCCCAGGTCACAGCCTCACCCTCCACTGACCACCTCCTCTCTTGTCCCAGGTCATGGCCTTGTCCCCCACTCACAGTCTTCTCTCTCTCTCATCCCAGGCCACAGCCTCACTTCCCACTGACTGCCTCTCTTCTCTTTCCCAGGCCACGGCCTCACCCCTACTGACAGCTTCCTCTCTTGTTCTAGGCCACAGCCACGTCCTCCTCCAGTGGGCTAGCTGCTGTGTGTGGGCAGCAAGGTGGTGGTGCGGCCGGTGCCCTGTGTAGCCGGGCCCAGGCCCAGGGACTCGGCCTGAGGTCACCTCAGCAGGGAGCAGCTGGCCAAACTGGTGGTGAAGTACCTGTCCTGGTTGGGAGGAAGCAGAGGAGGCCGCCATCCTAGACATGCACAGCCACGTCTTCACCAGAAAGTTCCTGGTATGGGAGGACGAGGTGCAGGGCCATGCCTCCTACAGAACCACCCACTGACCATGGGCGTCACTGGGCACTGCACCCCGTAGAGTGACATCACCAGCTCTGTCTTCACTCCTGGTCCCAGGGCCACCCTGTGGAGCCACCCCAGCCCCCCAGGCATGGCCATGACAAGGCCCTGTCCCCTGGGGTGCACCCCTTCCCCCAGCACCCCAGCCCTGCCCAGCAGCCATGCGCATCCAGGAGGTGACGAGCCCCAGCACCTTCCTTGTTCAGGAGGAGCTGTGTGGGGAAGCCCCGGGGCCGCATCCAGGGGCCCGCATACAGGCTCTGTGAAGGCTGGCCCCTCGGAGCACAGCCCAGGGTTGGAGGTAAGGCTGGACCCCATGGACCAGGACGGCAGCTCCAGGCCCCCTCACTTCCAAACCGATGGGGGCAGCTCTAGTGCCAGGAGACGACCACCCAGGGACCCTGGTCTCAGTGAGGCCAGACGCCGGTTCCGAAAGTCATATTTGGAGGCTCTGCGTAACCCCATGCCTCTTGGCCCCAGCTCCAAGGAGGCCCTTGGGGCTCCCATGCTTCTCAGGGAGCCCGTTTCCCTGGTCCCCCACCCAGAAGAGGCCCTGGGGAGCCCAGGCTACAGCTCCCTGCCCACAGCCAGTGGAGCCCTCAGGGTTGGGGTGGCGGCCAGCCAGACCCAGGAAGAGACTCCCAGCCCCTGGGGAGAC
Organism: Tarsius wallacei; assembly: GCA_963574415.1. NCBI lineage: Eukaryota > Metazoa > Chordata > Mammalia > Primates > Tarsiidae > Tarsius > Tarsius wallacei. The sequence continues at coordinate 61,512 of CAUYQG010299305.1, forward strand.
CTCCGAAAGACCCCAAGTCTGGAGAGCAAGATGCCCACCCCCAGCTGGACAGGTCTAGGAGCCCCAGGGCGGACCCTTCCCAGGAGGTCCCGGTCCTGGGACAGGTCGCTCAGGAGCTCCCGCGGGCACGAGACTGCAGCCCGCCGCACCCCCCACCCCTCAGCTGGTGCCAGGACTGTGGGGCTCCTGGGAGAGCAAGCTGTGTGGACTCAAAGCCCCAGCTCCGGTCACGCCTCATGTGCTACAGGGGAGAGTCCTCCCATACCAGGAACTTTCTGGTGAAGACGTGGCTGTGCATGTCTAGGATGGCGGCCTCCTCTGC